>CAWUFW010023128.1:0-81667 GCA_963921515.1 Calotriton arnoldi | reverse complement strand
GCCTCCCTGCACGTACCCCCCCCCCCCCCCCCCCCCCCCCCCCCCCCTACCATAACTTCGTCTCTCTCTCTCACACAATCATCACATCAACTACACACACACACACACACACACACACACACACACACACACACACACACACCCCCCCCCCCCCCCCCCCCCCCCCCCTCACACACAATAATAATAATAATAATACCATATACGTATATATATGTGTGTGTGTATATATACATACTACACACACACCACACACACACACACACACACACACACACACACACACACACACACACACGGGACACACACACACACACACACACCCCCCCCCCCCCCCCCCCCGTGGTAAACGTAAACGGTAACGGTGGTAACGGTAAGTAACGTAACGTGTAACGGGTGGTAACGTGCAACGTAAACGGTAACGTAAACGGTAACAGGTAAGGTAACAACAGTCAACAATGTAAATGTAACAACAAATGCAATGCAACAAATAAAATGCAACAGGTAACAGTAACAAAATAAAATGTAACGTGTGTAACAAATGTAACACAACAAATGGGTAAAATGTAACAAAATAACAAATGTAAATGCAATTGCAAATGTAAAATGGGTAAAAATGTAAATGTAACAAAATGTAACAACAAAGGTAACGTAACAAACAACAAACGTGTAACGTACAAACGTGTGCGGGTAACGTGGCAACGTGCGTGCACAAACGTAAACGGGTAACGGGTAACGGGGTAAAAAAATTGCAATTGCAGCGGTACTCAACAATGCGGTAACGCTGCAAATCCCTGAAACACCACCCCTAGCACGACCCCTACACTGCCCTAACACCACTGCACTGCCCTAAACCCTGAAACATCACCCCCAGCACAACCCCCTACACTGCCTGAGCACCATTGCTCTGCCCTAAACCCTGAAACACTAGCCCCAGCACGACCCCCTACACTGCCCGAACACCACTGCACTGCCCTAAACCCTGAAACACCACCCCCAGCACGACCCCCTACACTGTCCGAACACCACTGCACTGCCCTAAACCCTGAAACACCAGCCCCAGCAAGACCCCCTACACTGCCCGAACACCACTGCATTGCCCTAGACTCTGAAACACCAGCCCCAGCGAAACCCTCTACACTGCCCGAACACCACTCCACTGCCCTAAACCCTGAAACACCAGCCCCAGCAGGACCCCCTACACTGCCCGAACACCACTGCACTGCCCTAAACCCTGAAACACCAGCCCCAGCAGGACCCCTACACTGCCCGAACACCACTGCACTGCCCTAAACCCTGAAGCACCAGCCCCAGCACGACCCCCTACACTGCCCGAACACCACTGCACTGCCCTAAACCCTGAAACACCAGCCCCAGCACGACCCCCTACACTGCCCGAACACCACTGCACTGCCCTAAACCCTGAAACACCAGCCCCAGCACCACCCCCTACAATGCCCGAACACCACTGTACTGCCCTAAACCCTGAAACACCACCCCTGCACTGCCCCCTACACTGCCCGAACACCACTGTACTGCCCTAAACCCTGAAACACCACCCCCTGCACGACCCCCTACACTGCCCGAACACCACTGCACTGCCCTAAACCCTGAAACACCACCCCCTGCACCACCCCCTACACTGCCCGAACACCACTGCACTGCCCTAAACCCTGAAACACCACCCCTGCACTGCCCCCTACACTGCCCGAACACCACTGCACTGCCCCTAAACCCTGAAACACCACCCCCAGCATGACCCCTTTACTGCTCGAACACCACTGCACTGCCCCAAACCCTGAAACACCACCCCCAGCATGACCCCCTACACTGCCCGAACACCACTGCCTTAAACCCTGAAACACCACCCCTGCACGACCCCTACACTGCCCGAACACCACTGCACTGCCCTAAACCCTGAAACACCACCCCCTGCACGACCCCCTACACTGCCCGAACACCACTGCACTGCCCTAAACCCTGAAACACCACCCCTACACTGCCCAAACACCACTGCACTGCCCTAAACCCTAGAACACCACCCCCAGCACGACCCCGTACACTGCCCGAACACCACTGCACTGCCCTAAACCCTAGAACACTACCCCCAGCATGACCCCCTACACTACCCGAACACCACTGCACTACCCTAAACCCTAAAATACTCCCCCAGCACGATCCCCTACACTTCCCGAACACAACTGCACTGCCCTAAACCCTAAAACACTCCCCCAGCACGACCCCCTACACTACCTGAACACCACTGCACTGCCCTAAACGCTAAAACACTCCCCCAGCACGACCCCCTACACTACCTAAACACCACTGCACTGCCCTAAACCCTAAAACACTACCCCCGCTTGACCCCCTACACTACCCAAATACCAATGCACTACCCTAATCCCTAAAACACTACCCCCGCACAACCCCCTACACTACCCAAAGACCACTGCACTACCCTAAACTCTAAAACAATACCCCCGCACGACTCCCTACACTACCCAAAGACCACTGCACTACCCTAAACCCTAAAACACGACCTCCTACACTACACAAACACCACTGCACTACCCTAAACCCTAAAAAACTACCCCCAGCACGAACCCCTACACTACCCAAACACCACTGCACTACCCTAAACCATAAAACACTACCCCCAGCAGTACCCCCTACGCTACCCAAACACCACTGCACTACCCTAAACACTAAAACACTACCCCCAGCAGTACCCCCTACACTACCCAAACACCACTGCACTACCCTAAACCCTAAAAAACTACCCCCAGCACGACCCTCTTCACTACCTAAACACAACTGCACAATTTGTTACAGGCGTTGCAACGCAGGCCTGTGGTGCTTACTGGAAGTACCCCGTGGGCTAGTTGGGCCCCAGGGACTCTCAGGATTCAAGGTGACCTAATCCCCCAACTTAAAACACGCCACGGGGCGCGTTTGCACAGTGGTGAAGGGAGGGGCGGGGCCTCAGGTGACATGTGCGCAAACACGCCCTGTGGTGCGTTTTAAGTTGGGGAGTTAATTCCCTTTGAATCCTGGGGGCCAACTAGCCCACCAGGTACCTTCAGTAAGCACAACAGAGTTGCGTTGCAGAGAGGTGAAAAAAGGTGCGTGGCCTCGGAACGCCTCTCTGCAACTCAGCTCTGTGGTCCTAACTGTAGGTACCTGGGGGGCTAGTTGGGCCCCAGGGACCCTCAGGATTCAAGGGGACTTAATCCCGCAACTTAAAATGTGCCACGGGCGCGTTTGCACACATGTCACCTCAGGCCCCCCTCCCTTCACCACTGTGCAAACGCAAACTGGCTCTGGTTAGTCAGAGTCAGTTACCACCAGTACCCGTCTGAAAAAGTTGTGGGCACAGGATGATTTTGCAACAAGGCCTCTTTCTGCTCCTCTGTTGGTTCTTTCTGCACATCTTTTGCTTCTTTCTGTGCGTTTTTTCTTCTTTCTTCACATGTCCTACCTCTGTTGGCATAGTTAGAAACTAGCATTTAAAAAACCTTTGAAATTCACTTAAAAGATCCTAGGTTTCAGGCACGTTATAGTTAGAAATTAGCATTTAAAAAACCTTTGAAATTCACTGAAAAAACCATAGGTTTCAGGCACGTTATAGTTAGAAATTAGCATTTAAAAAACCTTTGAAATTCACTGAAAAAACCATAGGTTTCAGGCACGTTATAGTTAGAAATTAGCATTTCAAAAACCTTTGAAATTCACTGAAAAAACAATAGGTTTCAGACACGTTATAGTTAGAAATTAGCATTTAAAAAACCTTTGAAATTCACTGAAAAAACCATAGGTTTTAGGGACAGTTATAGTTAGTTCGACATTGCACTCGTACAAAACCCGTGAAATTCCCCTGTTATAGTTAGTTCAGCTAACTATAACTCGCGACCCCGCAATGCACTGCTGATGACGTCACATATTACATCACTCATGACATGGTCAGTGACATCACTGATGACATCACTGATGACATCTCAAATGACATCACTGATGACATCATCCATGTGATAATTTCATGCATCTTCTCACACCCTAATATAACTTTTGATACACCCACTCTAAATTACAGACTGCCATTCTCAAAACCATAGACACTCCAACACCAAAAACTACATACCCACTCACTGATTTAGGTCTACACACACATCCACTCACTCACCTGTACAGTCACTCATACTTACAGTCACTCAGTACAGGACTATCATATGCACTCATACACCTATATAAACACTCACACACCGCCACTCATCCATAGAGGTACTCACACACCTAGTCAGTCATGCAAAAATTAATCACACACCCATTTACTCACCTATACAGTTATACACACACCAGCTCACTTACTCATACAAATACTAGCACATTCTTACGCTCTTATGCAATAACTGATACAAGCACACACGCATCCATATAGCCACTCTCACAATAACACACTCTCACTTATAGCCATTTAAATACTCTAACACACATATATACTGCCTTTTACATATGTAGTTACTCGCACATGTACCACTGAGATATACATTCACTCACTAACACACCCATACACACACTCACCCACCCAAGCAGTCCATCACAGATGTACTCTTGAAATCATGCACCCAGTGAATCACCCACTCACACATCTATGTTTAGAGTCACACACACCCCACCCACACAAACACTCAGGCAGCCATACAGATACTCAGAGAACCAATCAATAACCCATATAGACACTCATGTAGCTATTCGCAAATCCATGCATTCACTTACACACCAACAAACAGACGGATACAGACATTCACACAGTTTAGTCACTAACCCATGCATTCAGTAAGATACGTTTAATCACTCACTTGTAGAGTCAGTCACTCACGTACTAAATCATCCATTCAGACACTTATACACCCACTCATTCTTCAATACGCCTTTCCCTATATGTATTAAACATATTTAAACTTTACAGAAACACACAGTCACTGGATGATGTCATCAGTGATGTCATCAGTGATGTCATTTGAGATGTCATCAGTGATGTCATCAGTGATGTCACTGACCATGTCATGAGTGATGTAATATGTGACGTCATCAGCAGTGCATTGCGGGGGCGCGAGTTATAGTTAGCTGAACTATCTATAACAGGGGAATTTCACGGGTTTTGTACGAGTGCAATGTCCAACTAACTATAACTGTCCCTAAAACCTATGGTTTTTTCAGTGAATATATATATATATATATATCCAGCATGCAGTAAAGTAGAGCCGCGCTCTCAGGCCAAAGAATCAAGAAGCATTCCAATTAGCATAAGGGGGATTTATTAGGCATCATAAATCCTCTGTGACGCGTTTCGACTCCGAAAGGTCTTGATCACACACTGGGGTGAAAAAATTAATGTCCATACATACACTACCTGAATCACAATTGACATAGGACTGAGTGCAGGTACTGACATCTCCATGCAAAACATAACCGCCATATTGGAAGGGTAAAGAGTACATACGTGCAACAGAAAATACAATGTAAAACATGTGCATGATATCGTTATGTAGCAGATCCCTGTATAATACATACTTGGTAATAACTATGAAAGGCAGATCGGAGATCAGTGCCACCAAGGATAAGCGTGCCATACAGAAATTGAGTATGTTTGGAAGGTGCATGCTTCTGCGTAAAAATGAACTCATAGTGAGAGAAAGCTCTGTCAGGAAGCCACTACTGTCTTAACAAAAGTGTTACGATCAATAACGGCAGTGTGCTCTGAACAGAAACGCTCAGAATATAGGCGCGTATGTACGCAGGTGCATGCCATAATGGTGTTAAACCAAGTGGTGCATTCTGGTCAATGTAGTAGGAAAGTAAAACCTACTGGCCCAAGTAAATCAACAGAGCCGTCAGTATCGGCCTAGTGCCTAAATTCCTGTACAGATACTACTAACCAAAAGTGACGAAATGAAGGTGTAAGTGTCTCATTGAGAAATGTCAGAGACTCAGTGAGAGTCACGTAATGCTCTAGTAGCCGACATTTACAAAGTGGCACATTAGGAAACCTCTCCCCGAACACAGTTGAAAGTGGCAACTAATGTGTAATGCGCCCTAGTGGCTGTGAGGAGTATCTTTTGAAACTAAATATGTACATGGAAAGTAAGCAAACCAAAGTTGTACACGGAAGTGTAAAGACATAAGATTATATCTACACCCTAATGCAACTTCATAAAAGTGCTCATAATCAAACCAAAAATTTAAACAATAAGAAACGGGTGAAGTTCTCTTATCTGAGAGATGCGATGCAACACGAGGATGTCGCGAAGAAAAGGGCAGGGACCCCGTGGCTGCAGGTACACTGCTGGATCCCTTCCTTTCCTCCTGAAATAAATAAATATAGGAAGAGTCAGGACTTAGAAAACATCAGATACCTCATAGAGTAAACACTCAAATATCAGTAGTAATAAATTCAGCAGCAAGAAATGTATCAGATATAAAACATATTGGTAGGACGCAAAATGGAGAGAAAGAAGAACCAGTTCATTCATAGAATGTTAACAAGAGAAAACCATATTATTCAGCCATAATATCCAGAAAATGTAAGTATATTCTATCTGAAAAGAAACCAGCTTACGGCTCATGTAAGTGAACAGCCATTTCCTCATCGATGTTATGTCCATTCGGATAACGGGTGCCCATCCCTATAATATGCCTAGACTCACGTTGTCTGAGTTTGAGTGTCCGATTACGACCCCTCCTATTGTTTGTCGCCTGTTCAATAGCATAGTAGATAAGCTTAGAGCTGTCTGAGAAATGGTGTGTCTTGAAATGTCTAGCGATAGGATATTGCTGGTCCCTTTAGTTATTGCTCTCATATGTTCAATAATTCTCTTCTTGGCCATATGAGTAGTGCTCCCAACATATCTCAGCTTACATGGACACTCCAATACATACACCACAAAATTGGTGCTGCATGTAAGAAATTGTTTGATCTGAATCATACTATTAGTGCTGGTGTTAAAGAATTCTTTTTTCATGTGGCTAGCGCCACAGGCCTTACAGTGGCCGCAGGGAAAAAAAATCTTGAAGATTGATCCCCCTGTTGGGTTCCGTATCAGAGATGTCACTGTGCACTAGCAAATCCCGTAAATTCCAACCCCTTCTATAGGTGATACTAGATCTGGCTGGGATGGTGTTCCCTATAATGGAATCCTCCTTGAGCAAATCCCAATTACGTACAATGGTTTTCCGAATGTTGTCAGAGTTACCATTGTACGTGAGTATGACTCTGGTTTCGGTAATGTCATTATCGACCTGATCGTGGTTGGTTTTTTCCTCAAGAGTGGTGTTCCTATCAATACCTTTGATCCTGTCTAAGGCTCTTCTAAGAACCCATTTCGGGTAGCCCCTGTCCTCAAATCTCGCAATCATATTTTTTTGTTCAGTCACAAAAGATGTTTCAGAGCTACAGTTGCGTTTAGCTCTGAGTAATTCCCCTTAGGGGATGCTCCACTTGAGGTTATCAGGGTGACCACTCATGGTATGGAGCAAGGTGTTCCCAGCAGTACTTTTTCTAAACAAACTGGTATGGATGTTGTTCAAAATCACCTCCACCTTGGTGTCCAGGTACTCAACCTCCTTCCTACTGATGACACTGGTGAGTTTAACCCGTTCCGTGTGCGTGTCGGCCAACGGCCGTCGCAAGCACTACCTCGCTAGTGCTGCGCATGTCCGTTGGCCGACGCGGCCCCGCCCACTCAATAGAACTCCCGCACCGCGGCGGAATTTGCACCGCGGTTAAGGAGTTAAGGTTGAGAGAGTTGGAGTTCAGTTTGATCACAAAATCATGGGCTTCCTGTTCGCTGCCTTTCCAGACAACGAACAGGTCATCAATGTACCTAAGCCATAGGATGACATTGGCTAGATCATTTTGCAGGTTGGTGTCCCTCCTGATTTCCTCTTCCCATGCCCCTAAGAACAGATTGGCAAAGCTTGGTGCAAAGCACGTACCCATGGCAGTGCCGAGGGTCTGTCTGTACATTAGGCTGTTGAACATAAAGAAGTTGTTGTTTAGACAGTACTTAATCATGTCCAGCAGCATCTGAGTGTGCTCCATGTGTCTGATTGATCTGCGTGCCAGATATTTCGCACATGCAGATACACCCTGTTCATGATCAATGACTGTATAAAGAGAATTAACATCCATGGTCATGAGGATGTACTCGGTATGCCAGACCAAATTATTGATCTTGTTCAAAAAATCTTTTGTATCCCTCATGTAAGAGGGCAAAGTGACTACGAAATCCCTCAGAAAGTGGTCAACATACATTCTCCAGAGCACTCCCTCTAGAGGAAACTATGGGCCTGCCTGGGGGATTGGTTTTGTCTTTATGCACCTTGGGTAACAGGTACATCACAGGAAGTTTAGGATGGTCTTTCTTAAGGAAACAATATTCCTCCCATTCTAAAAGACCCCTGTCTCTCCAATCTTCTAACTTGCCCCAGATGTCAGTGACGCTGTTGTTATAATCAATTCTATCGGTAATCATATATGCGCCAAAGAGCACAATTTAAGCTATTAGGACACACACATAAGGCACTCCATCACACTGGTCCCAGGATTCTTCAGAATAAAATTAAATTCTACACACCTCCTAGGTGCCTAAGGTCACACCAGCAGGCGCTAGCTGAGACCAAAAGGATCAGAAAGGCCAGGGCAGGTGGACGCACCTTCTCATACCTTGCAGCTCTCCATTGGAACAAGCTTCCACTGGAATTACGGCTGATCAAAGACTACACTGCGTTCAGGAAGAAACTAAAAACCCACCTATTCCCCAAAGACTGATGTCATCTACCGTAACAGCCCTGACAACTACGCGCCTGCTACCTCAGCGCCGTGATATCCCTACAGGACGAATGCTGCGCTTTATAAATAAATAAATAAAATAAATATATGAACTGGTATCACTGAGCTGGCGCATAGCTTCATTTATATACATTTCTTTAGATAGAATAACAATGTTGCCTCCTTTGTCAGTAGGTCGACCAACCACACTATTGTCATTTGCCAGATCCATTATGGCATTTTTCTGGGACAAAGTTAAGTTATGTTTAAAATTTCTCATTTTCTTGGCCCAGTTGTTTTTTCTGTATTTCAATAACTCTGTCCCAACCATCTCCTGAAAAGTGTCGATGTTATCATGGGGCATATTGGGCAGGAATGTAGATTTAGGTTTAAATTCCGTGACTGCTGCCTTATCATATAATATCTCCAATTCGTCTAGTATATGGCACACGTTACCATCCGTGTTCCCGCCCCCACCTTCCAATTCGTGTAATGCGACCAAGGTATCAATATCTCCTATGTTGAGGTCGCTACTGGTGATTGCCCCACATGATGTCGGAGGGTCCCTATTCTTGGCAGGTTTCAGTTTGTGCCATTTCTTCAATTTTAACTTTCTGCAAAATTTGAACAGGTCAATGCGAGTGTCTACGTAGTTCATCGGTTCCGATGGACAGAAAGACAAACCTAGACATAATGTTATTTTTTCTAGGTTACTCATAGGTCTAGTGGATAGGTTGATAATGGTCTGGTTTACCATTGCATCATCCATTATTGTGTTTTCTTGGAGCGTGTTTGTCTGCTTACCATTTGCTCCGCATCGCTCCCTTTTCTCTCTCCTCTGTTTGAGCCTCTTCCTCCTCTTGACCTGGTACCCCTTGCTCTTCCTCGTCCTCTTCCAGTAGGTGTCTGTTCCTTGTTTCTGGGTTTTGGTGTTATTCGAGTAGTCTGCCGGCCCCTTCGCAGAAGTCGGTACTCGTCTAAAAAAGTTTTGGGTCGTGTGGTAGGATCTCCATCCGAGGTAGAACTCTCCGAGGTTCCAGACGTCACTGAGATGTCAGTGTTGGTGTCACTTGAACTCGCTAGTTCATCTACGCGTTCCCCCTGTGTTCTTGGTGTGTAAGTCTGTGTGCCGCTGGCACTGTCATATAAATGGTCATACTTCTGACTATAGGTAAGGATTCTTCCTGTTTCGTAATCCCCACAGTCTTGATGAAGTTTCCTTTGCTTTCTAGCCTTTATGTCATCTTCCGTAATTTTGAGTCTCTTCTTCATGTCTTCCAAGAAATTGAAAATTGTTTCTTGCTCGGTACTCACTGTCAGTTCTTCCTTGATGCAACCGATTTCTTTCTTAATGTTCTCCCTGTCTGACCACGCATACTTGACTAAGATTTCCAGCATAATCTTCGAACTGTTAGCTGAGTTAGCTGCCCATTCTTCCAGCATGCGTGGGTCGGGGGAGTCATATGAGGGAGTAATGTAAATCCTGAGCCCCGTGGGGACCATTTTTTTGTCAATGTAATCTTGGAGGGAAATGGCTTCCCACCATTTAGACATTTCTTGTTTGTGCAGTTTTTCATATTTTTTCAATAAAACAATAACGGTGGATTCTTTGCTATTGATAACGGGTTGCCTCTGTCCAACCCCTGGAGCGAGCGCAAACAGAGTCTGTGCTGCTGCTCGCCTCTCTCTATCATCCTCCATAGTGTTGACAGATCATCAATATCGCAGTTCTCAGAGATTAAAATGCTTCTTGTGTTTGGCCCCTCTACAACGATGCAGAGTTCCCCCTGCAGTGGATCTATGTGGCTGCTGTTATCCCGGTAAATACTGTAGTCTTGCCTATACTTAATTGTAAAGCAGAAGACAGTGACAACTAGGCTTGTGTGTTCGTATACAGACAACGAGAATGTCCGGATGGAGTATCAACCCCTGCTGTGTCCTTCCGTGTTTGAAATAATCACCAAGGATAGTTCTACATCAACAGTGTATGTCTCTCGTCCTCCCGGTCCATGTGGCAATGCTGCCCCGGATCGGTTGTGCAAGCGGTTCCCCACTTCGCGTTAGATAGCGCGACTTGTAACCTCCTGCAACCGTTCCCCGGCTGGCTTACCTCTACGGTGTATCATAGTCCAAGGATAGCGTAGAGGCTGATCGGGTGGTTGATTACTACTGATATTTGAGTGATTACTCTATGAGGTATCTGATGTTTTCTAAGTCCTGACTCTTCCTATATTTATTTATTTCAGGAGGAAAGGAAGGGATCCAAGCCGTGTACCTGCAACCATGGGGTTCCTACCCTTTTCTTCACGACATCCTTGTGTTGCATCGCATTTCTCAGATAAGAGAACTTCACACGTTTTTTATTGTTTACATTTTTGGTTTGATTATGAGCACTTTTATGAAGTTGCATTAGGGTGTAGATATAATCTCATGTCTTTACACTTCGTGTACAACTTTGGTTTGCTTACTTTCCATGTACATATTTAGTTTCAAAAGATACTCCTCACAGCCACTAGGGCGCATTACACATTAGTTGCCACTTTCAACTGTGTTCGGGGAGAGGTTTCCTAATGTGCCACTTTGTAAATGTCGGCTACTAGAGCATTACGTGACTCTCACTGAGTCTCTGACATTTCTCAGTGAAACACTTACACCTTAATTTCGTCACTTTTGGTTACTAGTATCCATACAGGAATTTAGGCACTAGGCCGATTCTGACGGCTCTGTTGATTTACTTGGGCCAGTAGGTTTCACTTTCCTACTACATTGACCAGAATGCACCATTTGGTTTAACACCATTATGGCATGCACCTGTGTACATACGCGGCTATATTCTGGTGTTTCTGTTCAGCGCACACTGCCGTTATTGATCGTAACACTTTTGTTAAGACAGTAGTGGCTTCCCGACAGAACTTTCTCTCACTATGATTTCATTTTTACGCAGAAGCATGCACCTTCCAAACATACTCAATTTCTGTGTGGCACGCTTATCCTTGATGGCACTGATCTCTGATCTGCCTTTCATAGTTATTACCAAGTATGTATTATACATGAATCTGCTACATAACGATATCATGCACATGTTTTACATTGTATTTTCCGTTGCACGTATGTACTCTTTACCCTTCCAATATGGCGGGTATGTTTTGCAAGGAGATGCCAGTACCTGCACTCAGTCCTATGTCAATTGTGATTCAGGAAGTGTATGTATTGACATGAATTTTTTCACTCCGGTGTGTGATCAAGACCTTTTGGGGTCGAAACGCATCACGTAGGATTTATGATGCCTAATAAATCCCCCTTTTACCAATTGGAATGCTTCTTGATTCTTTGGCCTGAGAGCGCGGATCAACTTTACTGCATGCTGGATTTGACAGCCGGTTTTCTCCGCCGGCGAACGCGCCACCCACCATGGGCTCTGGTATCTAGAAGGAGTTCTTTGGATGTGATATATATATATATATATTCACTGAAAAAACTGTAGGTTTCAGACATGTTATAGTTACAAATTAGCATTTAAAAAACCTTTGAAATTCACTGAAAAAACCATAGGTTTCAGGGACGTTATAGTTACAAATTAGCATTTAAAAAACCTTTGAAATTCACTGAAAAAACCATAGGTTTTAGGGACAGTTATAGTTAGTTGGACATTGCACTCGTACAAAACCCGTGAAATTCCCCCGTTATAGTTAGTCCAGCTAACTATAACTCGCGCCCCCGCAATGCACTGCTGATGATGTCACATATTACATCACTCATGACATGGTCAGTGACATCACTGATGACATCACTGATGACATCTCAAATGACATCACTGATGACATCACTGATGACATCATCCAGTGACTGTGTGTTTCTGTAAAGTTTAAATATTTTTAATATATATAGGAAAAGACGTATTGAAGAATGAGTGGGTGTGTAAGTGTCTGTATGGATGATTTAGTAGGTGCGTGACTGACTCTATAAGTGAGTGATTTAACGTATCTTACTGAATGCATGGGTTAGTGACTAAACTGGGTGAATGTCTGTATCCGTCTGTCTGTTGCTGTGTAAGTGGCTGCATGTGTTTGTGAATAGCTACATGAGTGTCTATATGAGTTATTGAATGCTTGTCTGAGTATCTGTATGGGTGCCTGAGTGTTTGTGTGGGAGGGGTGTGTGCAACTCTGTGCATAGATGTGTGAGTGGGTGATTCACTGGGTGGATGGTTTCAAGAGTGCAACTGTGATAGACTGTATGGGTGGGTAAGTGTGTGTAAGAGTGTGTTAGTGAGTGAATGTATGTCCCAGTGGTACATGTGTGAGTAACTACATATGTGAAAGGCAGTATATATGTGTGTTGGAGTATATAAATAGCTATAAGCGAGAGTGAGTGATTGTGATAGTGGCTGTATGGATGAGTGTGTCCTTGTATCAGTGATTGTATAAGAGCGTAAGAATGTGCTACTATTTGTATGAGTAAGTGAGCTGGTGTGTGTATAACTGTATAGGTGAGTAAATGGTAGTGTGTTTAATTATTTGCATGACTGACTAGGTGTGTGAGTACCTCTATTGATGAGTGGCGGTGTTTGAGTGTCTATATAGGAGTATGAGTGCATATGATAGTCCTGTACTGAGTGACCGTAAGTATGAGTGACTGTACGGGTGAGTGAGTGGATGTGTGCGTAGACCTAAGAATCAGTGAGTGGGTATGTAGTTATTGGTGTTGGAGTGTCTATGGTTTTGCGAATGGCAGTCTGTAATTTAGAGTGGGTGTATCAAAGGTTATATTAGAGTGTGAGGAGGTGCATCAGATTATCACGTGGATGATGTCATCAGTGATGTCATTTGAGATGTCATCAGTGATGTCATCAGTGATGTCACTGACCATGTCATGAGTGATGTAATATGTGACGTCATCAGCAGTGCATTGCGGAGCGCGAGTTATAGTTAGCTGGACTAACTATAACGGGGGAATTTCACGGGTTTTGTACGAGTGCAATGTCCAACTAACTATAACTGTCCCTAAAACCTATGGTTTTTTCAGTGAATTTCAAAGGTTTTTTAAATGCTAATTTGTAACTATAACGTCCCTGAAACCTATGGTTTTTTCAGTGAATTTCAAAGGTTTTTTAAATGCTAATTTGTAACTATAACATGTCTGAAACCTACAGTTTTTTCAGTGAATTTCAAAGGTTTTGTAAATGACAATTTTTAAATGTATTAATTGTTATATAAATCTTTTTCATACTGATTTCCAAATTTTTTAGAAACAATTTTTTTTACATATTTTATTTTTTAAATTACATTGTAATTACATTATACATTACATTACAAAAAATACTTTCTCAGAATGAATTAATTTAGTTTAATTACTTTGCACATAGGCAATAGACTTTTAAGTACAGTAGTTACAGTTGTTGCAATGGGCAACACATTTTCAAACACAATGCAACATTCAGCTCAATGTGAATTTCTAGTTAAATGCAATTAGTTACTTTATGGATTACTTTTCTAACCACATTACTGGATCCTAGATTCAGTCCTGGGACATCTCCTGTAAACAGTTGAGTAAAAGCGTTTTGGTTACAGTCGTGATTTTGAAGGAATATTATTGTACTTTAAAAGTTCACACTTAGAAACTTTTTCTCATAGAATCACCAATGTTATCCTATGGAAGGAAATTCACTTAGAAGTTAAAAACTGTTATCGTTACTTTTTCTTACTCAGTGTTGGATCCTGGATCCAGCACTGGTGCATCTCCTGTAAACAGTTGAAAGAATGCGTTTAAGTCATACAGGCGATTTTTAGGAATATTTGTAGTTTGTGAAAATCGACACTTTGAAACTTTTCTGCTGAAAACCAGACAATGGATTCCTATGGAAGGAAATTCAAGTTACTGGTAAGTACGGTTAAAATTACTTTTGAGGATCAGTACTGGGCTGAAAGATGCAGCACTGAGGTCTCTCCTGATAACAGGTGAGTAAATCGGAATTCGTATTTCGGCTGATTTTAGAGGACTATTTTAAAGTTCCAAAACTCCACACTTAGAAGAATTTCCAAGTGAAACCAGTCAATGTTAGCCTATGGAAGGAAATTCAAGTTACTGGTAAGTACGGTTAAAATTACTTTTCAGGACCAGTACTGGGCTGAAAGATGCAGCACTGAGGTCTCTCCTGATAACAGGTGAGTAAATCAGAATTCGGATTTCGGCTGATTTTAGAGGAATATTTGTATGTTTCAAAAATCAACACTTAGAAACTTTTTCAGCAAAAAGCAGGCAATGATATCCTATGGAAGGAAATTCAAGTTACTGGTAAGTACGGTTAAAATTACTTTTGAGGATCAGTACTGGGCTAAAAGATGCAGCACTGGGTTCTCTCCTGATAACAGGTGAGTAAATCGGAATTCGTATTTCGGCTGATTTTAGAGGAATATTTTAAAGTTCCAAAACTCCACACTTAGAAGAATTTCCAAGTGAAACCAGTCAATGTTAGCCTATGAAGGAAATTCAAGTTACCGGTAAGTACGGTTAAAATTACTTTTGAGGATCAGTACTGGGCTTAAAGATGCAGCACTGAGGTCTCTCCTGATAACAGGTGAGTAAATCGGAATTCGTATTTCGGCTGATTTTAGAGGAATATTTTAAAGTTCCAAAACTCCACACTTAGAAGAATTTCCAAGTGAAACCAGTCAATGTTAGCCTATGAAGGAAATTCAAGTTACCGGTAAGTACGGTTAAAATTACTTTTCAGGACCAGTACTGGGCTGAAAGATGCAGCACTGAGGTCTCTCCTGATAACAGGTGAGTAAATCTGAATTCGGATTTCGGCTGATTTTAGAGGAATATTTGTATGTTTCAAAAATCAACACTTAGAAACTTTTTCAGCAAAAAGCAGGCAATGATATCCTATGGAAGGAAATTCAAGTTACTGGTAAGTACGGTTAAAATTACTTTTGAGGATCAGTACTGGGCTGAAAGATGCAGCACTGAGGTCTCTCCTGATAACAGGTGAGTAAATCGGAATTCGTAGTTCGGCTGATTTTAGAGGAATATTTTAAAGTTCCAAAACTCCACACTTAGAAGAATTTCCAAGTGAAACCAGTCAATGTTAGCCTATGAAGGAAATTCAAGTTACCGGTAAGTACGGTTAAAATTACTTTTCAGGATCAGTACTGGGCTGAAAGATGCAGCACTGAGGTCTCTCCTGATAACAGGTGAGTAAATCGGAATTCGTATTTCGGCTGATTTTAGAGGAATATTTTAAAGTTCCAAAACTCCACACTTCGAAGAATTTCCAAGTGAAACCAGTCAATGTTAGCCTATGAAGGAAATTCAAGTTACCGGTAAGTACGGTTAAAATTACTTTTGAGGATCAGTACTGGGCTGAAAGATGCAGCACTGAGGTCTCTCCTGATAACAGGTGAGTAAATCGGAATTCGTATTTCGGCTGATTTTAGAGGAATATTTGCACAATGGTGAAGGGAGGGGGCGGGGCCTGAGGTGGCATCTGTGCAAACGCGCCCCGTGGCGCGTTTTAAGTTGGGGGATTAAGTCCCCTTGAATCATGAGGGTCCCTACGGGCCAACTAGCCCACCAGGAACCTCCAGTATGCGCCAGGGGCTGCGTTGCAGTGACATGTACAGAGGCCACACCCCTTTTTACACCTCCCTGCAACGCAGCGCTGTGGCGCTTTCTGGACGTACCTGTTGGGCTAGTTGGCCCCCAGGGACCCTCAGGATTGAAGAGGATTTAATTCCCCATCTTAAAACGCGCCACGGGGCCTGTTTGCACACATGTCACCTGAAGCCCCGCCCCCTCCCTTCACCACTGTGCAAACGCGCCCCGTGGCGCGTTTTAAGTCGGGGGATTAACTCCCCTTGAATCCTGAGGGTCCCTGGAGTCCAACTAGCCCACCATGTTCCTCCAAAAAGCGCCACAGAGCTGCGTTGCAGAGAGGTGTAAAAAGGGGCGTGGCCTCTGTACACCTCTCTGCAAGGCAGCCCCCTGGCGCATACTGGAGGTTCCTGGTGGGCTAGTTGGCCCCCAGGGACCCCCAGTATTCAAGGGGAATTCGTTCCCCCTCTGTAAACGCGCCAGGGGGCGCGTTTGCAGAGTGGTGAAGGAAGGTGGCGGGGCCGGCGGGCCCGATCGTTTTTTTTTTTGTTTTTGTTTTTTTTCCCCTGAAGGGGGGCCGTGTGGCCCCCCTTCCTTTTTCCTATTTTTAGGCCCCGGGGACCCCATCCCCCGGGGCCTGGCCTCTCGTTGGGGACTGTGGGGGGGTCCCCAAGCCCCCCACAGTCCCGCCGGCTCCCCGTGTCCTACGGGAGCCGGCATTGCTTACACATGGGGAGCAGCTAACATGCTGCTCCCCATGTGGAAAGCAGTCGGCTTTGGATATTGGAAGAGAGAGCAGGTTTCCCTGCTCTCTCTTCCAATATCCAAAGCAAGTTTGCAATGACAGGACCGGAGCCGCGAGGCTCCCGTCCTGTCATTGCAAACAGCAGTGTCCCGGGGTAGGCACCCCGGGACACTGCAGGAGCCGGCCCTGGGGGTGGCGGTCCCCAGGGCCATCAAGGGCTCCAGGAGGGGGCTGCGCGGCCCCCTCCCTACATCAGCACAGCCCCGGGGAGGTGGTGGTCCCCGAGGCTTGGGGTCCAAAACGGACCCCCATTTTCATTTTTCTTAGTGCCCCGGGGAGGTGGTGGTCCCCGGGCGTGTGGGGGCTGGAGCCCCCCACACAGGTTTTTAAATATAAAAAGAAGCCCCGGGGAGGTGGTGGTCCTCGGGGCTGCGGGAGGGCTCAGAGCCCTCCCGCACCATTATCCATAAAGCCCCGGGGGTGGTGGTCCCCGGGGCTTGGGGGCCCTTAGAGGCCCCCCACACATAAAATTAACCCCCCCCAGCATGCCCCCGGGACTTGGCCCACCCGGGGGCCAATTAACATCGAAGCGCGGGAGACCGCGCTTCGATTTTTTTTCGCCAGGGTTCGCGCTCCCTGAGCGCATCCTGCCGATTTCTTTTTTGCCCAGGGGGTCCTTGTGGGACCCCCTGAGCAGACCTAGGGGGTCAGGGTGTTTCTACCCTGCCCCCTTTGTGCGCTTTGCGCACTTGTTTCTGTCCCTCGGTTCTACCGAGGGACAAAATGGCTGCCAACACTTCCTGATTTGGAGTGTTGACAGCCAATTAACATAAAGCTCGTGCTCGGGAGGATCCGCGGCCCTAGATATACCTATCTTTTTTCTTTTGATTTTCTCAGCAACTACTGAACGGATTTACACCATTTAACAAAAGGGTTCTTTCTGAACCAAGAACTACCTCTTTGCCAAATTTGGTGTAATTCCGTTCAGCAGTTCGGGCTGTAGCCGTGTCTAAAATTTCCTATGGAAAATTGCATGGGGAAAACGCGTTTTGGGACCCCCTTTTCTCGGCCCCCGCTTGACGAATCCCCCGAGACTTTCAGGGTAGGAGCGGACCGGAGCGGGCCACAAAGTTTGAAAATTTTGCGAAGATACGTCAACCGGCAAGAGAGTTATTTCAAATAGAATGTCGCGGATTTCCTCTGGATAATAGGTTGTAACTATAACTATCTACTGGCAACCGCCAGTAGATATATATATATATATATATATATATATATATATATATATATATATATATATATATATATATATATATATATATATTATCTACTGGCGGTCGCCAGTAGATAGTTATAGTTAAAACCTATTATCCATAGGAAATCCGTGACATTCTATTTGAAATAACGTTGGCGCCGGTTGACGAATCTTCGCGAAAGTTTCCAACTTGTTGGGGCGCTCCGGTCCGCTCCTATCCTGAAAGTGTCGGGGTGATACGTCAGCGGGGGCCGAGAAAAAAGGGGGTCCCAAAACGCGTTTTCCCCATTCATTTTTCCATAGGAACCTTTAGTCGCAGCTACAGCCCGAACTGCTGAACGGAATTACACCAAATTTGGCAAAGATGTAGCCCTTGGTTCAGTGTCGTGCCTTTGCTTAAATGGTGTAAATCCGTTCAGTAGTTCCTGAGAAAATCAAAAGTAAAGTCACATATATATCTGGGCGGAGCCTAACCACACATGTCATTGTGAGATCTGATTGGCTGTCAGCACTTCATCCTGGAATTGCTGGCAGCCATCTTGGGACCAATATAAATGATAGTACCTCATTGAAATGCATTGTAGTGAATAGAAGATTTTGAGGGTCACCAAAAGGAGAACTATAAAGGGTGATAACAGGCTTTAGTTACATTAGAATTTATTTGTTGATGGTACCATACTAATTTTAGGAATTGTGGTGTATTCTAAGGTGATTTTACCATGTGAAAAACCTTCTGCTGGGATATCATGAATCATGTTTGAGAGAACACTATTTTCTCATGCTTGTCCCATGGAGGTTTGGAAGGTGCTCCAGAAGCTAAAATGAGAGCATATTTTCTGTAAATTCACATTATCTTTCTCACTCATGTGAGAATGAAGTCTGACATTCTCAGTAAAACATGTACATCCAACAAGGGCAGAGACTGTCAGTTGATTCCTTTGTGTTCTACTGCAGCTTCCCAGAGTGTTCTAAAGAACAACTAGAGTGCTAACAGCCTTACTTATGACAAAAGTATGGCACACCTGAAGCCATCTTGATTGGAATAAACTGGTAACACTTAAACAATTTAATTTAAAAAGGAACAAAATGATGGGGTTCATTTTGTCATAGAAATTATGGTTAGTGCTGTAGAAAGAAAAATTAGGACATGTTTCAAGTGTGATCTCAAATATCTTCCTGTTATATTTCAACAGGAGCAGCCTGCCAGTTGATGCCTTTGTGTTCTACTGCAGCTTCCCAGAGTGTTCTAAAGAACAACTAGATTGCTAACAGCCTTACTTATGACAAAAGTATGGCACACCTGAAGCCATCTTGATTGGAATAAACTGGTAACACTTAAAACATTTAATTTAAAAAGGAACAAAATGATGGGGTTCATTTTGTCATAGAAATTATGGTTAGTGCTGTAGAAAGAAAAATTAGGACATATTTCAAGTGTGATCTCAAATATCTTCCTGTTATATTTCAACAGGAGCAGCCTGCCAGTTGATGCCTTTGTGTTCTACTGCAGCTTCCCAGAGTGTTCTAAAGAACAACTAGAGCGCTAACAGACTTACTTATGACAAAAGTATGGCACACCTGAAGCCATCTTGATTGGAATAAACCGGTAACACTTAAAACATTTAATTTAAAAAGGAACAAAATGAGGGGTTCTTTTTGAAATAGAAATTATGGTTAGTGCTGCAGAAAGAAAAATTAGGGCATGTTTTAAGTGAGATCTCAAATCCTCTTCTATTTCATTAGAAAATTCTGACATGCAGACTGAAACAATCACTTTCAATACCAGCAGCAGACTACCAGTTAACTCCCTGGTGAGCAGTAGCTTTACTCCAGTGATCTAATGAGCAACTAGAGTGCTAACATTCTGAATTTATGGCAGATGTGAGACACATCTGAATGCCTTCTTGATGGAATCAAAGTAAAAAACTGAAAGCATTTCCTACTGAGGAGACTGCAGTAAATGAAGAAATTAGGAAACTTCATAACAAAGAAGTCTTCCAAGATGGCCACCAGTGAAAAAAGAGCCCAAATGTAGCACAAATATTACCCAGATGTAGCCCACATATAGCCCAATGACAAAAGTGTGCAAAACACTTTTTATTTTTATTTTTTTGCAGTTTTATGTAGTGCAGACTGGTCAGGTATTGGAGCATTGCATCTTAAAACATGACCCCCTACACTACAAAAACACCACTGCACTACCTTAAACCCTAAAACACTACCCCCAGCACGACCCCCTACACTACACAAGCACCACTGCACTATCCTAAACCCTCAAACACTACCCCCAGCACGACCCCCTACACTACCCAAACACCACTGCACTAACCTAAATCCTAAAACACTACCACCAGCATGACCCCCTACACTACCCAAACACCACTGCACTACCCTAAAACATGACCCCCTACACTACACAAACACCACTGCACTACCCTAAACCCTAAAACACTACCCCCAGCACGACCCCCTACACTACACAAGCACCACTGCACTACCCTAAACCCTAAAACACAACCCCAGCACGACCCCCTACACTACACAAACACCACTGCACTACCCTAAACCCTAAAACACTACCCCCAGCACGACCCCCTACACTACCCAAACACCACTGCACTAACCTAAATCCTAAAACACTACCCCCAGCACGACCCCCTACACTACCCAAACACTACTGCACTACCCTAAAACATGACCCCCTACACTACACAAACACCACTGCACTACCCTAAACCCTAAAACACTACCCCCAGCACGACCCCCTACACTACACAAGCACCACTGCACTACCCTGAACCCTAAAACACTACCCCCAGCATGACCCCCTACACTGCCCGAACACCACTGCACTGCCCTAAACCCTGAAACACCAGCCCCTGCATGACCCCCTACACTGCCCGAACACCACTGCACTGCCCTAAACCCTGAAACACCACCCCTAGCACGACCCCCTACACTGCCCGAACACCACTGCACTGCCCTAAACCCTGAAACACTACCCCCAGCAAGACCCCCTACACTGCCCGAACACCACTGCACTGCCCTAAACCCTGAAACATCACCCCCAGCAAGACCCCCTACACTGCCCGAACACCACTGACCTAAACCCTGAAACACCACCCCCAGCACGACCCCCTACACTGCCCGAACACCACTGCACTGCCCTAAACCCTGAAACACTACCCCCAGCATGACCCCCTACACTGCCCGAACACCACTGCTCTGCCCAAAACCCTGAAACACCAGCCCCAACACGACCCCCTACACTGCCCGAACACCACTGCACTGCCCTAAACCTTGAAACACCAGCCCCTGCACGACCCCCTACACTGCCCGAACACCACTGCACTACCCTAAACCCTGAAACATCACCCCCAGCACGACCCCCTACACTGCCCGAGCACCACTGCACTGCCCTAAACCCTGAAACACCAGTCCCAGCATGACCCCCTACACTGCCCGAACACCACTGCACTGCCCTAAACCCTGAAACACCAGCCCCAGCACGACCGCCTACAGTGCCCGAACACCACTGCACTGCCCTAAACCCTGAAACACCAGCCCCAGCACGACCCCTACACTGCCCGAACACCACTGCACTGCCCTAAACCGTGAAACACCAGCCTCAGCACGACCCCCTACACTGCCTGAACACCACTGCACTGCCCTGAACCCTGAAACACCAGCCCCAGCACAACATCCTACACTGCCCGAACACCACTGCACTGCCCTAAACCCTGAAACACCAGCCCCAGCATGACCCCCTACACTGCCCAAACACCACTGCACTGCCCTAAACCCTGAAACACCAGCCCCAGCACGACCCCATACACTGCCCGAACACCACTGCACTGCCCTAAACCCTGAAACACCAGCCCCAGCACCACCCCCTACAATGCCCGAACACCACTGTACTGCCCTAAACCCTGAAACACCACCCCCTGCACCGCCCCCTACACTGCCCGAACACCACTGCACTGCCCTAAACCCTGAAACACCACCCCTAGCACGACCCCTACACTGCCCGAACACCACTGCACTGCCCTAAACCCTGAAACACCACCCCTTCACGACCCCCTACACTGCCCGAACACCACTGCACTGCCCTAAACCCTGAAACACCACCCACAGCACGACCCCTACACTGCCCGAACACCACTGCACTGCCCTAAACCCTAAAACACCACCCCCAGCACGACCCCCTACACTGCCCGAACACCACTGCACTGCCCTAAACCCTAGAACACTACCCCCAGCATGACCCCCTACACTACCCGAACACCACTGCACTACCCTAAACCCTAAAATACTCCCCCAGCACGACCCCCTACACTACCCGAATACCACTGCACTGCCCTAAACCCTAAAACACTCCCCCAGCACGACCCCCTACACTACCCGAACACCACTGCACTGCCCTAAACCCTAAAACACTCCCCCAGCACGACCCCCTACACTACCTAAACACCACTGCACTGCCCTAAACCCTAAAACACTGCCCCCCCATGACCCCCTACACTACCCAAATACCAATGCACTACCCTAATCCCTAAAACACTACCCCCGCACAACCCCCTACACTACCCAAAGACCACTGCACTACCCTAAACTCTAAAACAATACCCCCGCACGACTCCCTACACTACCCAAAGACCACTGCACTACCCTAAACCCTAAAACACGACCTCCTACACTACACAAACACCACTGCACTACCCTAAACCCTAAAAAACTACCCCCAGCACGAACCCCTACACTACCCAAACACCACTGCACTACCCTAAACCATAAAACACTACCCCCAGCAGTACCCCCTACGCTACCCAAACACCACTGCACTACCCTAAACCCTAAAACACTACCCCCAGCAGTACCCCTACACTACCCAAACACCATTGCACTACCCTAAACCCTAAAACACTACCCCCAGCAGTATCCCCTACACTACCCAAACACCACTGCACTACCCTAAACCCTAAAACCCTAAAACACTAACCCCAGCACGACCCCCTACACTACCCAAACACCACTGTACTACCCTAAACCCTAAAACACTCCCCCAGCACGACTCCCTACACTACCCAAACACCACTGCACTACCCTAAACCCTAAATCTACCCCCAGCATGACCCCCTACACTACACAAACACCACTGCACTACCCTAAACCCTAAAACACTACCCCCTGCACGACCCTCTTCACTACCTAAACACAACTGCACAATTTGTTACAGGCGTTGCAACGCAGGCCTGTGGTGCTTACTGGAAGTACCTGGTGGGCTAGTTGGGCCCCAGGGACTCTCAGGATTCAAGGTGACCTAATCCCCCAACTTAAAATGCGCCACGGGGCGCGTTTGCACAGTGGTGAAGGGAGGGGCGGGCCTCAGGTGACATGTGCGCAAACACGCCCTATGGTGCGTTTTAAGTTGGGGAGTTAATTCCCTTTGAATCCTGGGGGCCAACTAGCCCACCAGGTACCTTCAGTAAGCACAACAGAGTTGCGTTGCAGAGAGGTGAAAAAAAGTGCGTGGCCTCGGAACTCCTCTCTGCAACTCAGCTCTGTGGTCCTAACTGTAGGTACCTGGGGGGCTAGTTGGGCCCCAGGGACCCTCAGGATTTAAGGGGACTTAATCCCGCAACTTAAAATGCGCCACGGGGCGCGTTTGCACACATGTCACATCAGGCCCCCCCTCCCTTCACCACTGTGCAAACGCGCACTGGCTCTGGTTAGTCAGAGTCAGTTACCACCAGTACCCGTCTGAAAAAGTTGTGGGCACAGGATGATTTTGCAACAAGGCCTCTTTCTGCTCCTCTGTTGGTTCTTTCTGCACATCTTTTGCTTCTTTCTGTGCGTTTTTCTTCTTTCTTCACGTGTCCTACCTCTGTTGGCATAGTTAGAAACTAGCATTTAAAAAACCTTTGAATTTCACTTAAAAAATCATAGGTTTCAGGCACGTTATGGTTAGAAATTAGCATTTAAAAAACCTTTGAAATTCACTGAAAAAACCATAGGGTTCAGGCACGTTATAGTTAGAAATTAGCATTTAAAAAACCTTTGAAATTCACTGAAAAAACCATAGGTTTCAGGCACGTTATAGTTAGAAATTAGCATTTAAAAAACCTTTGAAATTCACTGAAAAAACCATAGGTTTCAGAGAAGTTATAGTTAGAAATTAGCATTTAAAAAACCTTTGAAATTCACTGAAAAAACCATAGGTTTTAGGGACAGTTATACTTAGTTGGACATTGCACTCGTACAAAACCCGTGAAATTCCCCTGTTATAGTTTGTTCAGCTAACTATAACTCGCGCCCCGCAATGCACTGCTGATGACGTCACATATTACATCACTCATGACATGGTCAGTGACATCACTGATGACATCACTGATGACATCTCAAATGACATCACTGATGACATCATCCATGTGATAATTTCATGCATCTTCTCACACCCTAATATAACTTTTGATACACCCACTCTAAATTACAGACTGCCATTCTCAAAACCATAGACACTCCTACACCAAAAACTACATACCCACTCACTGATTCTTAGGTCTACCATGCACTGCTTGTGACCTCACATGTAACATCATTCATGACATGTTTTATGACATAATTTATGACATCACTGATGGCATCTCAAATGAAATAATTGATGACATCATCCAAGCTTCTTATGCACACATTGCTCTTGTATAAACGAGCATGGCATTAGAGGTCTGAAAGTAAGTACAAAATAGATCATAATAATATTTTATTTTATAAAAGTATTATGATGGAATCAAGTGGATGTTCTACCCATTTTATCTTTTTTGGGTCACTCACCTGTACAGTCACTCATACTTACAGTCACTCAGTACAGGACTATCATATGCACTCATACACCTATATAAACACTCACACACCGCCACTCATCCATAGAGGTACTCACACACCTAGTCAGTCATGCAAAAAATTAATCACACACCCATTTACTCACCTATACAGTTATACACACACCAGCTCACTTACTCATACAAATACTAGCACATTCTTACGCTCTTATACAATAACTGATACAAGCACACACGCATCCATACAGCCACTCTCACAATAACACACTCTCACTTATAGCCATTTAAATACTCTAACACACATATATACTGCCTTTTACATATGTAGTTACTCGCACATGTACCACTGAGATATACATTCACTCACTAACACACCCATACACACACTCACCCACCCAAGCAGTCCATCACAGATGCACTCTTGAAATCATGCACCCAGTGAATCACCCACTCACACATCTATGTATAGAGTCACACACACTCCACCCACACAAACACTCAGGCAGCCATACAG
This sequence comes from Calotriton arnoldi, assembly GCA_963921515.1. Classification (NCBI taxonomy): domain Eukaryota; kingdom Metazoa; phylum Chordata; class Amphibia; order Caudata; family Salamandridae; genus Calotriton; species Calotriton arnoldi. Next base: position 55,894 of record CAWUFW010023128.1, on the reverse strand, counting down.
ATACTCAGAGAACCAATCAATAACCCATATAGACACTCATGTAGCTATTCGCAAATCCATGCATCCACTTACACACCAACAAACAGACGGATACAGACATTCACACAGTTTAGTCACTAACCCATGCATTCAGTAAGATACGTTTAATCACTCACTTGTAGAGTCAGTCACTCACGTACTAAATCATCCATTCAGACACTTATACACCCACTCATTCTTCAATACGCCTTTCCCTATATATATTAAACATATTTAAACTTTACAGAAACACACAGTCACTGGATGATGTCATCAGTGATGTCATCAGTGATGTCATTTGAGATGTCATCAGTGATGTCATCAGTGATGTCACTGACCATGTCATGAGTGATGTAATATGTGACGTCATCAGCAGTGCATTGCGGGGGCACGAGTTATAGTTAGCTGAACTAACTATAACAGGGGAATTTCACGGGTTTTGTACGAGTGCAATGTCCAACTAAGTATAACTGTCCCAAAAACCTATGGTTTTTTCAGTGAATTTCAAAGGTTTTTTAAATGCTAATTTCTAACTATAACGTGTCTGAAACCTATGGTTTTTTCAGTGAATATATATATATATATAATTTTTTCACTAAAAGACCAAATGTTTAAGTGACATTATAGTTAGGTTAATATCTAAGTGATAACATTAACGTTTTGAACTCAAAAACCACAGAAATTTACCACTTATAGTTAGCAGAGCTAACTAAAACTTGCACCCCCACCATGCACTGCTTGTGACCTCACATGTAACATCATTCATGACATGTTTTATGACATAATTTATGACATCACTGATGGCATCTCAAATGAAATAATTGATGACATCATCCAAGCTTCTTATGCACACATTGCTCTTGTATAAACGAGCATGGCATTAGAGGTCTGAAAGTAAGTACAAAATAGATCATAATAATATTTTATTTTATAAAAGTATTATGATGGAATCAAGTGGATGTTCTACCCATTTTATCTTTTTTATGCATAATAAGATTTCCCTTCAATAGGTTTGAAATTGATTACGCAACCATCATACATGGACCCTACTCCCTGTGTCCCTGTATCCTTGCCAGAAGACCTGTAAGACATAAGAGGATCTCTGGCTACACAAATACAGAGAGACATGAAGCAGAGGAACTATATCAGAAATAAGAAAACAACCTGCCTACTCTGTCCTTTAAGTAGGGTATAACTCCTAGATATATATTATTTGACAATCACATTAGAGCCATAATATTAGAAAAACACATCCAAACCAAATTGATTTATTTAGAAAAACATTTATTGCATAGTGTATCACTTGTTTTCTTACTTTTCAGCATATGTATGTTCTAAATTTCACATGTACATATTTATTCAAAATGTATATTACACATATAAACCCAATATGAATTAACTAAAGCAAAACAACTCTCTAAAAGCAGTATAAACCATAACCCAGAACCCGCATGTACTAAAATAGGTTCTCACACTCACTCCTATCACAGTCATGCATCATCCATACTAGCAATACATCCAACGACCCATGTCAATTAAAACATCACATTAAAGAACCCAAAACCAAACATATGTTATGTGCACAAAAGTAGTGTCAGGTACTAATTAATACATAAGAATATTGAGACACAATGTGATCCTTGCTACTGTAATGTAGATCAATACACACATTCTATTTGATACACCAAAACATGATACTCGATACTCTTCCTGTTGAATCACACAGACTTGTGTAAACTTCCAAATGGTAAATAATCACACTGAAATCTTCTTGTTGATTTTCCTTAAATATTTTCAATTGACACTAAGGTCTTCAGGTTCAACAGTCAAATAGCGCAGATGCACGTTTTGTTGCAACAACCAAAACCAAACCAAAATGTATCTGGTTTCAAGCAGAGCAATGCCGCACATACCATGCGCCACCAGAACAGTTGGAGATAAAGTTCAAATAAAGCAGTAAGTAAATGTCACACTTACCATGCCATTGATCCTTGTGGTATTGTCCCAAAAAATAATCAACAACATACAGGCAACGCTATTGCGTAACTTAGATATGAATGCTAGCCAACACCAGTTAACTACTCAAAGTATTGCTTAAGGTTGTATCTTTACTGTGCTGCTCCAACAATGACAGATATGCCTCTAGAGCTTGTCGACAATGTCGCAAAGCACAAATTCACAATAACGTGAAGTTAAAGCCTTTAATACAGGGGGCGTGGCTAAGACGTCGATGGAGATGGCTGCTTAGGATCGAGGCTCCGCATCGGAGGTGACGATACCCTTTCAAGCGCACTTGAAGATGTTGCGCTGACGAACTGTCATCCCCAGCAACAGGAACACCTTCTGTAACAAAACGCTGCCTTTTCCTGTTTCTTTTTGGTGTTTTTAACCATTTATGGAGCGTTTGTTGTTCCCAAGATTTTGTGGATGCCATTTTAGATTCCGCCTTGACGGCTCTTTCTCCTCAGCGCTGCACATAAATTTGAGGTATTTCGCCTCTAATGCATTTTTTGTGCTTCCAGTTTGCTGCTCTTCTTATTTTCTCACATTCTGTTGATTTCAGACTGGTTTCTGCTGCCCCGACTGCCTCTTTGGCTTTATTAATGGCTGTCATGCACAAGTATACATACTTTTCCTCACAGTGCTCCTGAAGTTTTAAAAATCACTAGTTGATGCTGGAGGAGTTATTTGGCTTGCTCATTTATCTGAATTATTTGCTTGGCTTCCTATCTACACTAATGTTTTCTTTGACTAGGCTTTATATGGGCAGAATTAAGAAACCCATACCTTCAATATTAGGTCATTCTGGTGCCATATCTGTCTCTACCTCATCTTCTCCTGCACTCTTCATGGAAGGCTCCTGCGTTGCTCTTTATATGGCTCAGTATGGTGTTTCTCACTCAACAACTTCATCATTTTCATCACTGACATCACATTTGCCTTCTTCTATAAATAAAAGGCTTAAACAGGATCCTCCCTCTCCACCTAAGTTGGCATCTCCTGTTTCTTTAGACATTGTGTTGGAGGAAATACGCACTTTACAACCGTTTATTGAAGAAACAAATAGTTGTATTCAAACTCTTGATGATAAATGGTAGAATGCAGAGACTAGAATTTCTTTTGTTGAGAAGCAAGTTAATGATTTACAAATGGCTTTCCATAAGATTGCAGCCTTGGAGAAAGATATTATATTGTTAAAAAAACCACACAGAGGACTTAGAAAATAGGAATAGGCGCAATAATTTATGTCTGTATGGCCTTTCTGAAGGAATTGAAGGGAACAATCCTTTCACTTTTTTTACCTCATTTTTGGCAAAGCTTTTAGACTTACCTCCATCAACTGGTCTAAATATTCAGCGTGTTCATAGATTGGGTCCTCATTTGTCTCCATCCGTTGCTCCTATCAAACCACGTGAAGTGATCATTTTATCTTTAGAATTCACAGATCTATTAAAAGTCCTGAATGCAGCAAAAGCAAAAACACTAATTGCATGGTCTGGTGCAAAGCTTTTTCTTACACAGGATGTTTCCACAACTACAGCTAAATGCAGGAAGGATTTCCTTGATCTTCGCCTGGCATTGTGAGCCTTAGGGACTCACTATGGTTTGTTTCATCAGTGCATATTTAAAGGGACTTTTCAGAATAACACTACTACTTTTGAGAATCCAGCTTTTCTTAAGGAATTCATAAATTCTCATTCAATGACCTCGATTGATATAGCTGATCCTTCTTCCTCACGTTGAACTGTTGAATTGTTGTAATGACTAATTGTAATGTTTTGGTGTTTTGCTAATCTTATCTTGCTTCCCAGGTTGATTGTTGTTGCCTGAGGTTTTGTCATAATGTTCAGGCTTACCTTCATTTATTTTTTGAAATTTTCTTTACAGGTCCCATGATCCTTCATATGTTTGTTTTCTGGCCGTTCTCTGTTGTCCTCCGCTGTGGTGTGTTGCCCCTTGTTGGTTGTGCTGTCTGCATCTGTGTGTTACCACCCTATTTTAGTGCTTGCTCCTTTTTAAGGTACGTATTTCAGTCATCAGTTTTTGACAAGTACTGTCTTTTATTGTCTTATCTGTTATTTCTCCTTTTTTTCCTCCCTTTTTCTTCTCCTTTACCTTTTTCCTTTTTCATCACTATCTTGGTTTTATTGGACTATTCCTTTTTATCCTTTTCTCTTCCTTCTAATTTCTTTATATTGTTGACAGTGTAGTTTTATATTTAATTGTTGGTTGTATCCTGGATTGTAAAAAGTTTTGTTAAGCCAATCAAACAACAGAGAATAGTATCTCATTTAGCTACCTATAATCCAGATTTGGTCCTTTTACAGGGAACTCATCTTAAGGAGTTGAAAGCTTTAAAATGAATGTGTGTTTGGGTGGGTTTGGTTCTTGTTTCTTCTACATCTAATAAGAAGAATAAGGTTATTATATTGTGTCATAAAAAGTTGAAATGCTCTGTATTACACACAAATCAGATTCTGAGGTCATTGGCTAATTGTCTATTAATAATATCTCCTTAACAGTACTTAATGTTTATGGTCCTACATTGCTGGATTATCAATTCTGTCCTATGATAACTGAAATGCCTTCAATACAAGGATGACTTTTTTCTTTTAGGGGGCAATTGTAATCAGATTTTAGACCCCTTTATAGATCGGCAGTCCCAAGTCTGCTTTATTTCTCACAAATTACATAAGCAGTTTCACTCTACTATCGAGGTAATGAGCTTATATCAGGATTTCAATTTGGATACAATCATTTGAAACTCTCTGCTTATGCAGATGACATTAATTTTTTTCTTCACCAATCCGGATGTCACACTTCCCGTTTTACTTCATGAAATTTCTGAGTTCTCTTCAGTCTCAGGATATAAAATTAACTTGTACAAAATGGAAGTATTACCCATTACGAGATTTTGTTTGAAACAATCGTATGAATCCACTGGTTTTTATTGGAATAGTTCTAAGATTAAATATTAAGGTATATGGTTTAGAAATTCCATTAAATCTTCTGTTAATATTAAAGAGGGTATTAACATAATTAATAAACTTCTATCTTCTTGGAATCCTTTGTTTCTATCTTGGTGGGGTTGGCTTGACTCCATCAAAATGATGATTACGCCTATTCTTCTATATATTTTGTCCATGACTCCGGCACACATACCGCTTTCTGATTTTAAACAAATTGATTCTCTTCTTTCCAAATTCCTCTGGAACAACACAAAGGCTAGATTATCTTTATTTCGTCGTAAGAAATCTAAACTTGATGGAGGCGTTAATTTTTCTGATTTTCGTACTTCTCACAAAGCTTTTTCTTTGCTACAGGCCTCTAAATGGCTTCTTCCAGTTTCTGCCCCTTCACACCTTTATGGCTTGATATTGAACGCTCCTTGCTTCAACAGTTTTCTATTTGGAAGTTCTTTCCTTTTGCTCAAGAAACATTTTTACATCCTCCTCTCTATTTAATCATACTTGTTGCCTTTTAAAACCTTCTTATCTTCTGAAAAAGTTGTCTCAAAATTTTGTTTTATCTCTCCTCTTTTGTATATTCATCTGATTGCTATAAATAATCGACCTATCTATTGGAAATCCTGGAGACAGCTCAGTATCAAATGGGTCCACGATTTATTTGATGGTGTGAATCCTCGCTCCTTTCCTCAATTCCAAACTCTTTTCAATTGTTTGCGCTCTTTTTTGCATAAATGTTCTATTCTTTTACGAATTGTTTTAGATATTCTAGATTTTCTTCCATCTTGTTCCCTGTCTCCTATCCTCCCTGACTCTCTTTACAGCTGCTTACGCTTATTCCTAAAGCTTAATTTATTTATAAATATTTTTTGCTCCTGATCTTACTCATGCTAAAACTAAGATTGAGCCTAGTTGGGAAACCGATTTAGGATGTGCCTGGTCTATAGCCATCAGGACCAAAATTGGTCTAGGATTTTAAAAACTTCTAGAACAGCCTCTACTACTCAGTGTTTGTTTTTCATATATCATAGATTATATTACACTCTGTTGTCTATTGCCAAGTTCTCCCATACTCACAGTCAAACTTGTTGGTCATGTGGACATTCTCAAGCAGATCTAATGCAGTCTTTTTTTATGCCCTCCCACTGTGGTTTTTGGGAAGAAAGTTTGGTCATAACTGACATCAATTTTTAATTTATGCTGTCCTATGTCCCCGTCCTTGGTATTTTTAGGTAGATTATCTGATGTTCTCCTGTTAAGTTCACTTAAGAGAGGATTGTTTGATCTAATGCTTGTTTTAGCCTTTCAGCAAATTACTCTCAACTGGAAATGTGTCACTATTCTTTCATTTAAAGCTCAGTGGTATTATGTGTGTCATTATCATCATTTGGCTGTTGCTTTTGCTTCATTATGTAGACCACATGTTAACAGACAGTCATTTTGGTGTTCATTAACTAATTTTTTAGATCACACTGATAGGAGTCAGGTTAGTTGTACATGTTCTGAAACTTTTAAACCACCGTAAATTGCTTTTGTCTCTCAGCTTTATTCCGCTAATTTCATTTATTTATTTGCTTATTATTCATATAGTTTGTATTTTTCTTACCTGATTAAGTAATGCATATTACTATGCGATCTTCATTTGTTAGATTATCTTTTTCTTGTTACCCCATTCCTTTCCCTTCCTATCCCATTTCCCTTACCTATGATATTATTTAAAATTGTAAACACGTTTACTTTCTGTCATTCACTTTGTATATTTATTATTCGATATCCATTTATGATATGTTTATTATTCATGGTTATATTTCTTGTTTTTTTTATAAAGCTGCTTAAACTAAAAAAAAAAAACTTTAATACTGCAGCGCAGCATACACCGTCCACCTGTAGCCAGACAGACAGAAGACATGCCCCACCAGTATTCTACATTCTAGGCAGTGAATGCTAGAAACCGTTTCCCAGGTCAAGCATAAACAAAGACATAAAATACACAAAAGAGAAATGTAAATGTAAACAACTATGGTATATCAAAGTGGTATGGTGGAATCATTTTGTTCTATCATCACCTAAGGCTTTAAAAGGGTAGGAAGACTCCAGTTTAAAGTCGAATCTGTCTGCTTTGCATGCCAATAGTGAGCAATGCTGGGGGAACCCTAAACCTCCTTCTTGTTTGTATCTATGTCACTATTGCTTTGGGGAGTTTTGATAGAAGTGTTTGAGCTACGTATAAGAGGCAAAAAAGGAAGTTAGTTTTTATGTTAGTCAACTGTAGCCACAAAACCTCCAGTCTGCCCTTTCTATATAAATCCTTGTGTACGATATCTAGCCTGGGGTGGATGTTATGCTGATAGAATTCTACTATAGACTTTGTAAGATGTATTCTAAGTATTTTACAGGGCCCGCTATCAACTCAAATACAGTGTCGCATAATGCATTTTTGCATTTCTGTTACTGGTCCACTAGCCTCATCCCCAGTGATTTGGTGGTGCTAATTTTCAATCCAGAAATCTCTGAAAAACAAGTAAGTTTGCCAACCAGGACTGGAAGTGACATCTTGGGATCAACAAGAAAATGTAAATTTTGTCAGCAGATAGTGCCAATTTATATTCCTATTGTTTACTTTTGATTCCCTTGATATTTGGGCCTTCAATACTTTTTTTGACTAGGGGTTCCATTGACAATTTGAAAAATAAAGGTAACAAAGGAGATCATTGTCTTGAGCCGCTTTTTAGCTAAATTGCAGAAATGAGTTGACAAATTACTTCGATCATAGCTGTGGGTGCCTTAAAATTGACCAAGAGGTGGTTACTCGTGTTTGGGCCTAGTGCTATCTTAATTAGGACTATCGTTAAGTATTGCCAGCCTACTCTGTTGAATACCTTCATCGCATCAAGAAAGAGAACAACTGTTAGTGGTTTATTTCATTCTCCTGAGTCTATCAGATTGATTACCAACTTTGTTTTGTCATATATACAGTGATTCTATAAGATGCCTGATTAATATACTCATATGATTGTGAGTCAGATAGGGGTGTAGAACTTGCACTAGAATGGGAGTGAAAATCAGTGTTTTGTAGTGCTATAGACTTGAAGGAGGGGCAGTTATTGGGCTTTTTCACCAACTACAATAAGATAGTTCTGGTGGCATCTGCCATTGATTTAGACATGTTGTCAGAATGTTGTTGAAAATATTTGTATAGGGACGTACTAGAAAATCAATTAATACATTATAGATTGATGTCCCAAAGCTGTCAGGGCCTGGTGTTATTATTTTGTGGGTACTTAATTCCTATAATGACTGTCTTGGATGTACTTAGTTTTATAATCCAGTGATTTGCCTGGTGGGAGTATGAAATCCCTAAGATGTTGATCTAGGAGGCCAACGTCTTGTGTAGAAGAATGATAGAAAGTGCTGGTGTATCTCTCAAATTCTCTAACATGCTGTTAGAACTAGGATAAAGAGAGGGTAGTCTTCATGAAATTCATATGCTGTTAGCATTATTCAACTTGATACCTTCTATGTTGCAAATCTAAATAGTTCTTGAGAATCTCTTCAAGTGAGTGGGTCTGTGAGTTTGTGTATATAGACATTCAGACTTAATTATGATCAGATAACACCTGAACTCCTAAAGATGTGGTCATCATCGAAGTTAGTATCTTGTTCACTTATGAGTAATTCTTGAGTTTTCTGTGCATATATGAGTAAAAAGATTAACCTCTGTCTCCCTCGAGTTGGTGTTAATGCTTGTCAATTAATCACAAATCTTTTACTTCCTTCCATAATGAGGCTAGAACGAATTTGCAATTTGTTCTGAACACCAAACTATCTGTGGTTGGATCTGAAATAGCATTAACATCTCTTCCCAGTATTAAGGTAGTGTTCATTATGCTGGCGAATATTGGAAGCAGGTGTGTGTAATATTGTTCCTTGCATTCACAGGGCCCATACATCAAAAATATAGTTAACATGTGTCCACCTACATTGCCCCTCATCCCTGTAAATAATTCATGTTTGTGCATGTATCTTCTAATTGGAAGGGGAACCTCAATAAGTAACATTGTATCCCCTTTTGTCTTTTTGGCACCTGTGGTGTGGAATTATAAAGGGTACCAAAAGAAATATAGCTGTATCTTGCCAGAGGTTAACAAATGTGATTCCCTGTAGGAGAGGAGCAGCTGCTTCTTTCATATTCAGCAACTACTGCAGGACTGATTTTCTTTAGACTGGTGAATTAATGGAAACTATGCTTATTGGGGTCATAGCGGTTGTTTCATATAGTTTTGTCTGATGTCATGATACAACTGAACCATGGTCAGCTTGCTGGATCTAAATTATAGGTTTGAGACTCTCAAATGGTCTTTGAGTATGGAGATAGATTGTGTGTTCTGCCAGTGTCATGTGGTATTGATTGATATTCTGCCTGTCGTGACAAAAGAAATTGTACTTGATTTAACATAATTGGGCATATATGATCAAAGTCTGCATAGTCCCAGAACATTAACAAAACAGGTAACCTGTTGCATAACTTTTTTTTTATTTTTTATTTTTTTATTTTATTATATATTTATTGGTCATCCAAAATCACAATAAAATCATGAGAGTAATTACACATCCCAGGTGATTATACCAAAAATGCCAATACATTCCTTGTAAGGATAGGACGTGTTCACAACTGAAATCTTGCATTAATGAAACATAATACTGTGTCCGGACATAAACAGCAGTGTCTCAAGGAAATAGATCATAACATTTTAACTCTTAACAAGCCCCCTCCCCCAGGGTCACAAGAAGGAAACTCCCCCTCCCCATTATGCTTTTACACAGAAATGAATTTATTGAGATGATACCTTAGTGTGCCACAGATGCTGTTCACTGCACCCTACTAAATTCTGTAGCCCACATAAAGAGTAGCCACTTAGGGGCCAATTCCGATTCGGGCCGGAAATCTCTCCGACCGAGCCGGACTCGGAGAGATTTCCGACCGAATCGGACCCTAGCAGTCCGACCTAACGAGTACGATGCGCACGTATGCTATCGGACTCGATTCGGTCGGACTCCCATTGAAGTCAATGGGAGCCAGTCGTACGACGCGTACACGGGCTCCCATTGACTCAATGGGCACGACGCGAACAAGGGCGCCCCCTACAGCGTGTTCGCGTCGATGCGGGTCGCACCGTACATGCACGTGTGCGACTCGCGTGCCTACGCTTCCAGGGGGGTCCGACACGGACCCCCAAAGTGCGGCTCCGACAGCTCCTTGGAGCCGGACTGCACGAGTCGGTCGGAGCGGTCGAGGTGCGCATCGTACTTACCCGGCTGGGGAACGTCTCCATTGAGCGGTGCGAGTCGTCCCTGTGAGAGTCGGTCGGAGCGGTCGGGTCCTGCGTACGAGTCGGTCGGAGATTTCGCGAGCGCACGCATCGTACTCGCTCGCCCGGACGCACGTACGATTCGGTCGGGAAATAGGGCTCCGAATCGGATCCGGTAAAGCCGAATCCGATTCGGAGCCCTACCGGCCGAGATCGGAATCGGCCCCTTAATCTCGGTAGGATCAGTAAAATGAAGAATTACCAGGTGAATCGAACCTGGAAATACTGATTGCTCCAGCAATTCCTTACTTCTCAGGGAAACCTCTGGATTGCACATGTAATCCTAGTAATTCCACACCCCTGTAGTTACTGTGACACCTCTATAAAGGTAACTCAGGATGTGGAATTACCACCTGAAAATCCAGGGCACTTGTGAATGTCTCTTTAATCTCTGTTCCATGACAGTATGATGCTATGAGACTCTTTCCTGCTGTCAAATTAGGGGATGGACCTGAAGCTGGGTGGATGCCTTGATGCATTCTCACTACCACACCCGCCTAAGTAAACTGGAGCCCATGTGTGAGCCACTAGTCAAGACTTGTCACAGTGCAGAAGAAAAGCCACACACAGCCTCCCCATATCAAACACCCTTAAATAAGTGAAGAGAGATGTTCCTAACCAAAGTGGCCAGTATACAATAATGAAAAGCTTAGCTATTGAATCACTTATAAGCAAAAATGATTTCCATCCAAAGAAATCGACTTCTATACTTCTGCATAGATGACTAGAACAGTCCGAACAAAAGGTCAAACAGGATTCAACATAGGTGGAAGGTGCACAGAGGGACCGAGTCGGGATGTACGCAGGTGACGGAGTCTCCTGTCTCTTTTTCTGTCCCATCTGAGCCGCAGGTGTCTCTTTTTTGCTCTCGCCTACAAATAGCCTTTAGCTGTCTGTTTGCAAAAGACCTCTTGTGGACCATACTAAAATCTTACATTGGGCTTAAAGTCAGCCCATTGATTACCATTGGGTGGCTTTATGTTACTCTCTTGTTGTTTGCTTCTTATACAATGACTTTCTGTCCTCTACCTGTGTTTGCCCTTCTCCTGGAGCATAGCATCTTTATCATCCTTCCGAATGGATGACTTGTATTCTTCCCCTGCTAGTGAATTACATTTTTTTCCTTAAGCACTCCATGAGAGTACATGTGTTTTCTTGCTCTCTCTCGGGTGCTGCTCCCCTCCAAAATACCCACCCCTGCACTTCGTGTTGCTCCCTCCTTTCCCCACTCTTGCTCTCTCCCTTGTATGCTGCATCTCCCTTTCAATACCCACTCCAATACCCCACGTGCTCCATGTTGTCCCCTTCTCCTCTTTCCTTCTCATACCCTGTCCATTCTTTCACCTCGCCCTAGATTTTTTTATTATTTTCTATCTCCCCCAAACCCTGGCCTAAAGCTCATCTATTGCTCCTTCTGCACACTCTTCGTTGCGTCCTCCTCCTATGCACCCACTGTCAGGATTTAGGTTGGATTGCGCCTTCATTGGTTCCATAATGGAATTGGATGGGAGGAACTACATCTCCCAGAATGCTTGGGCCGATAGGAGGAAATGGCCTGGTGTACTTAAGATACTGACGTCGTAATTCTTCTTGGTTTGGATCTAGAGAATTGAACCTCTCGTTGGGATCGTTTCGAGAGGTATTTTGGATATTTCGGGAGGCCTGTTTCCTGTTTCTGGTCGGGATATTCTTGCGGTGGACAGCTGTCTTGCCGCGGATCCTCGGGTTCGATTCAGAAACCGGGTGTTTCTGTTTGAAGGCGCTGGTATCTTCTCTGCCGGCGGAAGCCTTCTTCGGCGCTACCCAGGCTTGGGTGGCTGTTGCATGAATTCGAGTTCTTCTGACGACGGAATTATGGAGAAGCAGGAAGTAAGGCAGTTTTTCCGCTCCTGTGTTTTGTTTTGACTTTTAGGTGGAAGTCTTCCTGGAGTATTATTTTTCTTCTTTAGAGACTTTAGTAGGGTCCATTATTGAAGACTTTACAAGGATTTTGGTTATGGAAATGACTCGCTAATTTTCATTACTCCTTTTTGGAATTCAGTACTTTGTTGCTTTTGCTGTTTTATTTCAGTGGAACCTCTTCTCTTGATTCTATTATCGTTTTGGAACTGTGACTTTGTGAACTTTGGTGGCATTGGGAAAAGACTATCTAACATTCTGCCACATCTATTTTCCATTCTCCCATGGGAGAAACCAGCCCATATTATTTCTTATCAATGGCCAAGCAACTGTTATACAAACAAATTACATGCACAAATCCCAACATAATTTCGAAAAAAAACATAATTTCAAGAAGCATTTCAATTATTTTTCGGCGAAAAACAGGGACATAGCTATCAATTGTGCAGCAGGTGCAGGGGCACGGGGGCCAAAAAGGTGTGAAGGGCTCATTGGACCCCAATTATTACTATTGCATCACTACCAAATCAATGGATGAGGCCCATTTTCCCTTGCCTGCTCGGGACACTTTTGCTGTGCCAACCCTGCCACAGGTGTGTTTGGTTTTAAACGCGTTGACGCCTAATATAGGCCATTAAATGTTCATAATGCCCTTTTAATATTCGACCGCAAACTCAGTCACAGCAACATAACATACACAATTAGTTGGCCTTTTGATCCTGGACAAAATAATGTTTCAAATCAGAAATCCAGTTGTTTGGGTTTGTCAATGATTGGCAAGTCTTCAGTGATCACGTGCCATTTCCAACACCGGGGACCCCGCCTCCACATTCCATTCGGTTTTGGCTTTAAATCTTTGACACATTAGATCATCCTGTCTTTGTCCTTCCTCGGATGCTCACATCGACATGACAGCCTTGAAGCGAGCAGGTGCGGCTGTCAGTCTCTTGCAGCCCACCCTTTAAGTCCCTTCCACAAGAGGGTGGATGATTTAAGCACCCTGGCAACCCCGGACAACAGAAGCAAAGAAAACCAAACAAGAAATATACAAAGCATGACTAAAGCTGCAATTACTGTTCATATTTCTGCTAGTAAGTGATTCAATAGACTACATGCAGTTTGTCAGAGGCAGAGTGAGCACGAAGCTCATTAGAACAAAAAAATGCGTTCAACTCTGTGTCAAAAAAGCGTGTTGTAATGAAACACTAAGGGCTTGGGGCCAGATGTACGACTCTTTTTAGAAGTCGCAAACGGAAAATCGGACCGTTTGCGACCTCTAAAAAGGGTTGTGGTATGTACCAACCCTATTTTACGAGTCAGTAACCTATTACAGCGTCGCAAAATAGGGTTTGCGAATCGCTATTAGGAAGGGGCGAGCCAAGGGCGTCCCTTCCTAATTTCGAGTTGCAGGAGTATGTATGATTGCTTTGTGACCACAAATGCTGTCGCATAACAATCGCAGTTTACCACCTACTTTAAGTAGGTGGTAAGCCTGTCACAAACGGGAAGGGGTCCCCAGGGGACCCTTTCCCCTTTGTGAATGTAGGTAAAAATATATTTTTAAGAGCAGTCAGTGCCTGCCCTTAAAAAATGAAAAGAACATTTTTCATATTTTTCTTTTAAACGCATGCCGTTTTCCTTTAAGGAAAACGGGCTTTATTTGAAAAAAAAAGTTGCTTTATTTAAAAAGCAAACACAGACATGGTGGTCTGCTGTCCCCAGCAGGCCACCATCTTTGTGATTGTAGCCCATTCCCAATGGGTCGCAAATTGCGACCTGCCTCGTGAATATTGATGAGGCAGGTCATTTGCGACCCCATTGGGAATCCCTAAATGTGTCCGAGACACATTAGTACATTCCGTTTTGCAAGTCGCAACTTGCCAGTCGCAAAAAATCGCAATTTGTGACCCGCAAAACGAAATGGTCGTACACCTGGTCTTGATCACGACAGAGTGATAAAATCGGGTGCAAATTGCACAACCACTACTTTGATACATTGGGCTGGGGGAAGTCACATAAAAACAGAGCACATTATTATCTTGCACTTATTGCAAATCATTGGAGCAAACTTTGTGCCTTTCACTATATTGCATTTTGGGAGCAAAAAGTAGTTTGTGTCCAAAACGTGATTATTAGCCCCATCACGACTGGAGTTTACATGCTTTCACTTTCACCCCTGCTACTGCAGATAAGTGACATGGACACCCACTGGACTCACTTCTATAAAGCAGATACTTTAGATACTTAATTTATTAAGTAGCTTAACACAGTTCTGTATGTTATCTTTCAGTCACTTCAAATGTGCATAGTCAAGACAGAGAGCCTCACTTAGAGTTTGGCTGGCGGGTTACTCAGTCATAAACGTGGTGCATATTCCATCTCTATATTACAGGTGCATTATAGTCAATGGCACTCGTAAAACAGGGGTTGGGATTTCTCTCACCTTTTGATGGAATGTTCTATCACCCAAACTACAAAAAGGCGCCAGAATCTGTATGTTGTGAGGAGAGGACGGTGTGAGTCTAATTAGTGAAGGGTGACAATCCAGTATTCAATATTTACTCCTGGTCTTTAGTTGTAGGCAAGCTAGAAAATTCCATCTCCATTCTTCTTCTGGAGTATAGGTACTTCGGTTATGACTTGGGGCATTTCACATTCCACTGCCTTAACAGGGACCTAAGAAAAGTCAAAGAAAAGTCAATTAAATCATCATTGTGTTGAAGGAACTTCACTGGCTCTCCTTCTAGGCTATCATCAAATTTTAGACCAGCTGCATCAACCTACAAAGCCATCAGAAACAGCTCCTCATTCTACTTGGCCCAAAAAAATGTAACTATCTCAAATGAACAGTGCCAAACCACAAGCCATATCATCAGACTTCAGATTAAATTCTGCAATTAAAGAACAAAAAAGCAGGCCTTTTTTTAGTCTACGCCATCAGAAAACGAACCTCAATTCCGAATAATAGCAAGGATACTCCAACCCTATTGGTATTCAAGAAGAAGCTGAAGACCCACCCCTTCAAGGAAAATTACCCCCTCCCAATTGGAATCCACTTGTCATACTTCTCACAGTAATGTTCCCAAACTACAAGTCAGGCTTTTGTCCTTTTCTTTGATGCTGTAGTGGCTTTCTCGCTAGGATGATACTGTATAAATTCCTAGACATCCATGATTGCAGCCTCAGATCTTTAACTCTCATCATCTTGTCTCTGTGCGTTTATGTTTGAAGGATTTTTGCCTGACCAGTAGTGCAGGTGTGGAGCATTTAATACTCTTGGCCATGGAGTGGGGTGTTATGTTATGCAGGAATCCTGGCACTTCAACACAGTGGGCCTTGTGTCTGGTGCACAGAACCTTGAACATGATCCGTGCATACTACCTGGAAGGCAGCATCATTTCAGGGCTGTGCAACTAAAGGTTCAGTAATATATTCTAGCTCCCTGATTTTAGAGTCTATGCAGCCTATCAATGAGCTTCTTAATCACATTAGTCAAATGATGATTAAGTAGTCTAAGTGGCTCCACACGATAATTGATTTCAAATTGTTTGGAACTGTGGAATTATCCAGTGTATGAAAAGCTACATATTGATGTCCTTGAACCAAGGAGTGCTCTTAGACAAACAGGACTCCCAGTTTCCTTACTTTCAAAGGAGTGTTTTGGGATGATCCTTCGTAACAAGGTCACTTTAAATTCTGTGGGGCAAATTCACTTTTCCCAGAAAGAGATTTTCAACCTTTGAGCTGTTCACCCTTATGAAACTTTCTTTTAAGCAAGGGACTAATTCCCACACCTATATTGATGATGGTCTGGTTCGTAGGAGTTTTCAAACTGAATGTAGATTTGGATGTCCTCAGGCTTACCTGATACCTCCATAGGAACTGGGCCACAAGATGCACAGGGACATTGAAGAGTTTAGGTAACTCCTGTGAGACTATATGTAACACAGTCCTTGATTAATTCCAGGGCAGAGCCTACCAAACTAATTCATTTCTCAAATCTTCTTAGCAGAATGCTGTGTTCCACAGTTTTGTTGGCTGTGGTTTGCTTCACCACCATGAGTGCTAATTGTTTATTTGTATTCCAGTAAAGCTAGTGTTTTTTCTACTATTAGTCTTAGTTGACTCAGTGGAATTAGGCATGGACCTGAGTTCCTGTTTGTAAAGTATGCAAAAAATGAAGCAAGGAAATCTGGGTAGTTCTCAAGGTTAGGTGAAGAGCAGCTCCTTTTATTGAGCAACCTACAACACCACTGACACTCTGAATCTGCTCAACCCAAAAGCTTGTTTTTCTATCAAAATTGTAAGCTTAGGATTAGCTTAGTGCCATCCACACTGAGTTAGAAAGTGACAAAACCTATTGCCATTTTTACAACAGAGTCTATAAGCATAGGATTGGCTAGTGCCATCCACGCTAAGTTGAAAAATGGCTAAACTCTTTTACCACTCCACGCACAGTATTACAGTTTTGGATTGGTAAAATACCATTCAAACCATTCTGGAATGAATAAAAGCAACCCCTAACAAATGTTTCATTTTAATCAGAGATCATCAGAGAGGTATATCTTTGTCTAGACACGAGGGAGCACCCAGTATAAGGCAAGACAATACCCTTTCAGGCTTAGAGTGCTGCATACATTATGCAAAAAAGGAAGCAGGGAACTCTGGGCAGTTTCCAAGGTAAGGTGGAGAGCAGCTCATTAATATGGAGCACCCCCCAACACCATCGGCACTCTGAATCTGCTCACCTCAAATATCAGTTTTTTGTGTGAAATATGTAGGCAGTTCCACATAGTCTTGAAACTGCCTCATAAACCCAATGTGCAATATCTTACTGGGGTATGAAAAGTGAGAAATTCCCCATCATGCAAAAATTATCAACATTAACAAGATCTTCTTTAAAATGGTGTCAAATTTCACTCCTAAACTGGCATCTATCAGAAATCTCTGAAAAAGTTGCTTAATCTCACTGCATTACCCAATAATATCAGATGGAAATAAACCCAACACTTTTTGAGCCTCTCTTGCATGAGAAAATAGATTGAAATATATCTCAGAACAGTTCAGCACCTTCATTAAAAATAAAAAACATCCAGCACCTTACACTTCTCCATGCCGTAAATGGTGCGTAACCAAACCTGCCATGGTGAAAATACTTGATGACATTTACTGCTCAAGGTGATGGTTGTCTCCTCATCCTTCTAGACTTGTCAGCAGTTGTTAGACTTGGCATCTTTTGGCGTGTTTCCCCTGACTTTTTGCTTTCTGACCTCCCGGTTTTGACTCTGTTTTTGCTGGTGTAAGGATTCTGCGCACTTTCCTCACTGCTGTCCAGTGGGAAAGTGCAAGTGCTCCTGTATAAAATGTGTATGGATTGGCGTTTCTATGATTGGCCTATTTGGTTTATGTGTCAGTCCCTTGTAAAGTGCACTGCGAGTGCCAGGGCCTATAGACCAAATGCTGTTGGTGGGCTGCAGCACTGGATTGTGCCACCCACGCGAACAGCTCGTAAAGTGTAACTCGGGCCTGCCATTGCAGAGCCTGTGCGCAGCCTGGGGCTGCCATGTCGACTTAGCAAGTGCACACACTTGCAAGTCCCTAAACCTTCCCTTTTCTACATGTTAGTCACCCCTAAGGTAGGCCCAAGGTACCCCTGTGGGCAGGGTGCGTTGTATGCGAAAGGTAGGACATGCCCTGGTGTGTGTGGCATGTCCTGATAGTGAATTACAGCCTAGTTCGTTTTTCACTATTGCAAGGCTACCTGTTCCCCATAGGCCAGAACGGGCAGTTTTGATTATTACAGCTTATAATCCTAACTGACCCCGGGAACATGGTAGAAATTCGAGTTTAGTATGCCTGGACTCAGAATGATAAAATGCATCTTTTAGTGAAGTTGGTTTTAACATTCTGTGTTTGAAAATACCACTTTTAGAACGTGGGTATTTTCTTGTCTAACCATCCAAGCCTGCCTCTGCGAGGTTGAGTGTGAGTGACAGGGGCTGGGGGATGCCAGGAGACAGGGTGAGTCAGCACAGGGCTGAATAGCAAGATCTACATGTAGATGGGTGGGAGGGGTTGCACCTGGGCCCTGAATAGGACAGTGCCTTCCCTCCACAATGCTGGCTCCACCTCCTGTGGTGCGTCTGATGTCCCTGGCCTACTCTCTGAAAGAAGGGACGGAGACTTGTCAACAAAGTGCTCCAGAACTGGTTTGGACTAGGCAAAGGCCTCTCTGCCTTCAGAGAACAAAGGAATTTGGGATATAAATATTGGGGCCCTGACCCCATGAATTTAGATCTCGCTGGAATCAAGGAACCTGCCAAGAAGAAGAGCTGGAGAGCTGCTAGGAGGAGTACTGCCCCTTTGCTGAGTTATTGCCTTGTTGGGTTGGCCTGCAGTTGCTGCTTCTGTCTTGGGCAGTGAATGGACTGAACTTTCTACAAACTTGTGCTGAGTATCTCCAAGGGCCTGAAACCGAGCTGGCCTCCTGTTAAGAAGTCTCAGGGACTACAAAGACTTCACAAGCCTCTGGGTACCGCTTCTGGAACGCTGTTTCAGTTGCCACAGAGGAAAGGAACTGCAACCGACTCCGTCAACCGAATCCATCCCTGACCGGTGACCTGTTTGCACCGCAGACCGCATCGCCCCGCTTCGCATCGCAACCCTGGTCTCGCCGACGCCGTCAACACCGTGCCGCTGCTTGCACCGAGACCTGGGGGCACCGCAGTTCGCATCGCTTCACTGAACCAGTCGGACCCGACCGACACGGACGCTGCAACTGGCTCAACAGTCGTGACCGCATCGCATTTGGGGCACCGCTCGCACGTTTGCGACGCACCGCTCCGACTCGCACCGCTGTCCGACGCCAGCTCCCGCACTCCGGCTTGGTCGCCTGCATCGCAACCTGCCAGCACCGCATCGTACACCGTCTCGCCCTGCACCGCACGCCTTGGACTCACCGACTCCGTCTGCACGACGCTCATCGAGCCGCTGCCTGCACGGCATCGAGGGACACCGCACCTTGCATCGCTCCGTCTTGCACCGCGACGAACGCCGACCGGCTCGTACACTCCGTACCAGCCACAACGAGAAAGGTACTGTGACCGAGTCTGTTCACGACTCTGCTGGCCCGTAGCGACGCGGTCGGCTGGAACTGTAGGACTCTGTGTAATTCAGCATCGCGGTAGACCCGGACGGGGCTACCGACTCGTATGAACTTTGCTTTTGTGTTATTCCTGCAAAGAAGAAGTTACCTTATCAAGCATTCATTTTTAAAGTATAGTATTGTGGATTTTTGTCGTAATTGGTCGTGTCTTGAGTATATAAAAATATTGGTTATTTTTCTAAACTGGTGTGGTGTCCGTTTGTAGTGCTTACACTGTATTACTGTTGGTTAATCAATCAATCAATCAATCATGTCACTTATAAAGCGCACTACATACCCGCGAGGGTCTCAAGGCGCTGGGGGAAGAGGGGGGTGGTGCTGCTACTGATCGAAGAGCCAGGTCTTGAGGAGTCTTCTGAAGGCCAGTAGGTCTTGGGTCTGCCGAAGGTTGGTGGGGAGGGTGTTCCAGGTCTTGGTGGCGAGGTGGGAGAAGGATCTGCCGCCGGCGGTCGTTTTCCGGATGCGGGGGACTGTGGCGAGGGCGAGGCTGGTGGAGCGGAGCTGGCGGGTGGGGGTGTAGAAGCTGAGTCGTCTGTTGAGGTAGGCTGGTCCGGAGTTGTGGAGTGCTTTGTGTGCGTGGGTGAGGAGCTTGAAGGTTATCCTCTTGTTGACAGGGAGCCAGTGCAGGTCTCTCAGGTGGGGTGTGATGTGGCTGCGTCGGGGGATGTCGAGGATAAGACGTGCAGAGGCGTTCTGGATGCGTTGCAGCCGTCTCAGGAGCTTAGCCGTCGTTCCTGCGTAGAGGGCGTTTCCGTAGTCCAGCCTGCTGGTGACGAGGGCCTGGGTGACTGTTTTTCTTGTTTCGGTGGGGATCCACTTGAAGATCCTGCAGAGCATTCGGAGGATGTTGAAGCAGGATGAGGAAACGGCGTTGACCTGCTTAGTCATGGAGAGGGTGGGGTCGAGGATGACCCCTAGGTTGCGTGCGTGGTCGGTGGGTGTCGGGGCTGTTCCCAGTGATGTTGGCCACCAGGAGTCGTCCCATGCTGAAGGGTTGGAACCAAGGATGAGGACCTCCGTCGTGTCCGAGTTCAGCTTCAGGCGGCTGGTACTCATCCATTCGGCGATGGCCTTCATTCCTTCGTGGAGGTGGGCTTTGGCGGTGTGAGGGTCTTTGGTGAGGAGAGGATCAGCTGGGTGTCGTCGGCGTAGGAGATGATGTTGAGGTTGTGCTGTCGGGCGACGTGGGCGAGGGGTGCCATGTAGATGTTGAACAGCGTTGGGCTGAGGAGGAGCCTTGGGGTACGCCGCAGATGATCTTGGTGGCTTTGGATCGGAAGGGGGCGAGGCGGACGCTTTGTGTTCTGCCGGAGAGGAAGGATGTGGTCCAGTCCAGGGCCTTCTCTTGGATCCCGGCGTCGTGAAGGCGTGTTCGTAGTGTGTGGTGGCAGACCGTGTCGAAGGCGGCTGATAGGTCCAGGAGGATGAGGGCTGCTGTTTCTCCGGCGTCTAGCAGGGTCCTGATGTCATCGGTGGCGGCGATGAGGGCGGTTTCGGTGCTGTGGTTGCTGCGGAAGCCGGACTGGGAAGGGTCCAGGATGTTGTTCTCCTCGAGGTAGCGGGTCAGTTGTTTGTTGACGATTTTCTCGGTGACCTTCGCGGGGAACGGGAGCAGAGAGATGGGTCGGAAGTTCTTGAGGTCCTTGGGGTCTGCCTTGGGTTTCTTGAGTAAGGCGGTGATCTCGGCGTGCTTCCAGCTTTCCGGGAAGGTTGCTGTCTCGAAGGAGATGTTGATTATTTTCCGGAGATGGGGCGCGATGGCTGTACTGGCTTTGTTGAAGACGTGGTGAGGGCACGGGTCTAGCGGTGAGCCGGAGTGGATGGTGTTCATGATCTCGCTGGTGTCCTCGTCGTTGATGTTGGTCCAGGAGAGCAGGCGGTTGGTGGTTGTGGGGGCAGTGGTCTCGGTGGTTGCCGGGGCGGTCGTGGTGTTGAAGCTGTCGTGGATGTCGGCGATTTTGCAGTGGAAGAAGGTGGCCAGTGAGTCGCACAGGTCTCGCGACGGCGGGATGTCGTTGGTGTTGGAGCTGGGGTTGGAGAGTTCCTTCACGATGTTGAAGAGCTCTTTGCTGTTGTGTGCGTTGTTGTCTAGGCGGTCTTTGAGTGAGGCCCTTTTGGCGGATCTGATGAGGTGATGGTGACTGCGGGTGGCGCTCTTGTGGGCGGCGTAGCTGTCCGCTGTCCGTTCGTGGAGCCAGATCTTCTCCAGTTTTCGGCATGTTCGTTTGGAGGCCTGGAGGTCTTCGGTGAACCAGGTGGCTTTCTTGCTGGTGTGGCTGTTGGGCGGATTCTTGAGCGGGGCGAGGGTGTTGGCGCAGTCGTTGATCCACTGTCTGAGGTTGCGGGCGGCGGTGTCGGGGTCGGAGGGTTCGGCGGGTGGGCTCAGGGCGAGGGTTGTGGTTAGCTGGTCTTCCGTGACTCTGCTCCAGCAGCGGCGAGGCATTTGTTCGGTGCGGTGGTGCGTGGTGGGCTTCCTGTAGGTGAAGTGGATGCAGTGGTGGTCAGTCCAGTGGGGTTCGGAGGTGTGGTTGAAGGAGACGTGTGGGCTTGCGGAAAAGATGGAGTCTAGCGTGTGGCCGGCGGCGTGGGTGGGTGTAGTCACGAGCTGTCTGAGTCCGAGGGTGGCGAGGTTGTCGATCAGGGTGGTGGAGTTGGTGTCCTTGTTGTTCTCGAGGTGGAAGTTCAGGTCCCCGAGGAGGATGTAGTCCGTGGAGGCGATGGCGTGTGTGCTGACGAAGTCAGCAATAGAATCGCTGAACTGTGGTCGGGGTCCGGGGGTCTGTAGATGAGGGTTCCTCTGAGGGTGGTGTTGGGATCGGTGTGGATCTGGAAGTGCATGTGTTCGGCGGTGCTGAGGGTGTCGTCGGTGTTGGTTGAGACTTTGAGGGTGTTCCTGTGGACGATGGCGATGCCTCCTCCGACTCCGTTGGTGCGGTCCCGGCGGGTGATCTTGTATCCGTCCGGGATGGCAATGGCGATGTCGGGGGTTGAAGCGGGATTCAGCCAGGTCTCCGTCAGGAATGCGACGTCTGGGGAGGTTGAGTCGAGAAGGTCCCAGAGTTCGATGGCGTGTTTGCGGGCGGAGCGGGTGTTGAGGAGGATGCATCTGAGGTAGTTGGGTTCTTTCCTGGGCGGTGGTTTGGCGGGGCGGGTGCTGGCGAAGCTGCAGTTCCGGCAGGTGAAGGGCCCTTGGGTGCGCTTCGGGGTGGCCAGGTAGCAGGCGTGATCTTTTCCGGGGTTGAGTGCGTGGAGGGTGCTGGCGTTGTATCGGCGTCTGTTGATGTGGCGGGCGCGGGGGATGCCCGGACCAGGGGTTCTGGCGCTGGGCGCGGTCCCGGCGCGGACGGGCGCAGCGGCCGCCATAAATGGGGAGGTGGGAGGGAGGAGCAGGGAATGGGGCAGCGAATGGGCAGTGAGGGGGCGGGGCCGCAGGGGCGCAGCGGCGGGAAACAGGCACAGAAAGGAAAAAAACTAGCACAATCAGGGCAGCAAGGGGGCACAGAAAGGAAAAAACTAGCACAATCAGGGCAGCAAGGGGGCACAGAAAGGAAAAAACGAGCACAATCCGGGCAGCAAGGGGGCACAAAGGGAAAAAAACGACCACAATCAGGGCAGCAAGGGGGCACAAAGGGAAAAAAACGACCACAATCAGGGCAGCAAGGGGGCACAGAAAGGAAAAAACGACCACAATCAGGGCAGCAAGGGGGCACAGAAAGGAAAAAACGAGCACAATCAGGGCAGCAAGGGGGCACAGAAAGGAAAAAACGAGCACAATCAGGGCAGCAAGGGGCACAGAAAGGAAGAAAAAAAAACGAGCACAATCAGGGCAGCAAGGGGGCACAGAAAGGAAAAAACGAGCACAATCAGGGCAGCAAGGGGGCACAGAAAGGAAAAAAAAAACGAGCACAATCAGGGCAGCAAGGGGGCACAGAAAGGAAAAAACGAGCACAATCAGGGCAGCAAGGGGGCACAGAAAGGAAAAAACGAGCACAATCAGGGCAGCAAGGGGGCACAGAAAGGAAAAAAAAAACGAGCACAATCAGGGCAGCAAGGGGGCACAGAAAGGAAAAAACGAGCACAATCAGGGCAGCAAGGGGGCACAGAAAGGAAAAAAAAAACGAGCACAATCAGGGCAGCAAGGGGGCACAGAAAGGAAAACGAGCACAATCAGGGCAGCAAGGGGGCACAGAAAGGAAAAAGCGAGCACAATCAGGGCAGCAAGGGGGCACAGAAAGGAAAAAGCGAGCACAATCAGGGCAGCAAGGGGGCACAGAAAGGAAAAAGCGAGCACAATCAGGGCAGCAAGGGGGCACAGAAAGGAAAAACGAGCACAATCAGGGCAGCAAGGGGGCACAGAAAGGAAAATACGAGCACAATCAGGGCAGCAAGGGGGCACAGAAAGGAAAAAAAACGACCACAATAAGGGCAGCAAGGGGGCACAGAAAGGAAAAAACAAGCACAATCAGGGCAGCAAGGGGGCACAGAAAGGAAAAAACGAGCACAATCAGGGCAGCAAGGGGGCACAGAAAGGAAAAAACGAGCACAATCAGGGCAGCAAGGGGGCACAGAAAGGAAAAAACGAGCACAATCAGGGCAGCAAGGGGGCACAGAAAGGAAAAAAAAAACGAGCACAATCAGGGCAGCAAGGGGGCACAGAAAGGAAAAAAAACGAGCACAATCAGGGCAGCAAGGGGGCACAGAAAGGAAAAAACGAGCACAATCAGGGCAGCAAGGGGGCACAGAAAGGAAAAAACGAGCACAATCAGGGCAGCAAGGGGGCACAGAAAGGAAAAAACTAGCACAATCGGGGCAGCAAGGGGGCACAGAAAGGAAAAAAAAAACGAGCACAATCAGGGCAGCAAGGGGGCACAGAAAGGAAAAAACGAGCACAATCAGGGCAGCAAGGGGGCACAGAAAGGAAAAAAAAACGAGCACAATCAGGGCAGCAAGGGGGCACAGAAAGGAAAAAAACGAGCACAATCAGGGCAGCAAGGGGGCACAGAAAGGAAAAAAAAAAACGAGCACAATCAGGGCAGCAAGGGGGCACAGAAAGGAAAAAACGAGCACAATCAGGGCAGCAAGGGGGCACAGAAAGGAAAAAACGAGCACAATCATGGCAGCAATGGGGCACAGAAAGGAAAAAACGAGCACAATCAGGGCAGCAAGGGGGCACAGAAACGAAAAAACGAGCACAATCAGGGCAGCAAGGGGGCACAGAAAGGAAAAAAAAAGAAAAAAACGAGCACAATCAGGGCAGCAAGGGGGCACAGAAAGGAAAAAACGAGCACAATCAGGGCAGCAAGGGGGCACAGAAAGGAAAAAACGAGCACACACGGCCTCTAGAATAAGCCTGACTGCTCGTGCCAAGCTACCAAGGGGGTGAGCAGGGGTTATTTTAGGAGTGTAACTCCCTTACCCTGACTAGGAAGAAGGGTCCCTACTTGGACAAAGGTGCAAGCCCTTGCCAACTAGAGATCCCATTTCTAACATTGGTTGTCAGCGGTGAGGATAGGACTTGTGTTTGCACTTGACTTAGTGATTGGTGTGAACTACTACCATATCGCAGACCATTACGTACCACATACTGGTTCTTTTTCGTTTGGCCTATTTTTGATCTTGCCAGTTTTCAACTCACTACTTTTGTCATGCCTGACTCAGCTGCATCATCCGTTGCATCTCTGGAAGTTCTCTTTGAGGAGGATAGGTTGGAAACCTACGCCGTAAAGGAACTACGAGCAATTTGTAAAAACCTGAAAGTCCAAATTAAAGGCCTCACAAGGAAGGAGGAGCTACAGAAGGCGCTGAGGGCCTGGGTAGCAGCCAGACATGCCAGTGGGCAGCCTGGTAATCTCAGTGAGGAGGTGGAGGAGCCTATTTCCAGGGTGGATGTGCTTTTGGGTGGGGGGGAACCCGCCAGGTCAGGCAGCAGCAGTCTGTCCCCAGAGGAGCTGGAGGACAGGCGGGAGGCGAGGCAGTTTGAGCTGCAGAAGCTCAGGCTGGAGAGTGAGCGGGAGGAGAAGAGATTGGCCATGGAGGAGAAGAAGATGCTCTTGGAGCATGAGGGAGAACTGAAGGAGCTAGAACTTAGGAGTAAGTCAGGCTCAGATGGTGGCAGCAGTTCGTCCAGAAAGGCAGACAGGATTGTGCACATTCCCAAGAATGTAGGCAAGGAGTTCAAGAAGGGGGATGACATACAAAGGTGGTTTCAGGGTTATGAGGCAGCCATACACATGAATGGGGTCCCTGAGGAGAATTGGGGAGCAGGATTGTGGCCACTTTTCCCTGAAGAAGCAAGGGATGCTCTGATAGCTTTGGGTAAGGGGTATCACCTCACCTATGCTGACATGAAGGATGCCCTTCTCACGAAGTATGGTCTTACTCCTGAAAAGTACAGGGATCAGTTCAGGTCCAGTAAGAAGTCTGATGCCAACACTTGGTTGGAATGTGTGGATGTGTTCTGCAGGTCGCTGGATGGTTGGGTAAAGGGCAGTAGTGTAACAGATTTTCAGGGGCTCTACAACTTGATTGCATGGGAGCACTTGTCTAGTCTGTTTTGCAGATCTGCGCCAGCACCTAGTGGATAGTAAGCTAACTGACCCCAGGAAGCTTGCTTTGGAAGCGGACCGCTGGGTGAGTACCAGGGTCCACAAGAAAGCGTTTGGGGGAGACTCAGCCAAAGGTGGGCAGGGTCCCCAGCAGAAAGGTGGGGGGGACAAGGGTAAAGCACAGGAGTTCTCTAAAGGGCCCCAAACTAGTACCCAGGGTAAAGGTTCCCATCCTCCCGGTGATAAGAAGAAAGGGGTCTCTACAGGGAAGCCTGTTGAGACCGGCCCCCGCAAGTGTTATGCATGTGACCAGGTAGGTCACTTTAAGGGGGACCCCAAGTGCCCAAAGGGGACACAGCCACCCACCGGTGGACAGTCCAAAGTTTTGGCTAGTGTAGCGCTTGGGGAGGAGGGGTACCCACAGGAGGGTGGGGATCCCGCAGAAATGACCCTTGTCTCAATAGGGGACAGTGAGATGGTCCCAGGAAACCAGGTGCCCCCTAACACAAAGAAATATAGCACCTGGGTGACCATCAATGGGAACAGGGTAGAGGCTCTCAGAGATACTGGAGCCAGTGTGACCTTAGTCCGGTGTCACCTGGTCTCTGAGAAGCAGGTAGTCCCAGGGGCATTCCACCAAGTAGTTGCTGTAGACAACTCTGAGCGCCAGTGTATGGTGGCGCAGGTTCCCTTTGAATGGGGGTGGTCTCAGGTCCCTTGAGGGTGGTTGTGAGCCCTACCATGCCTGTAGATTGTCTGCTAGGTAACGACCTGGAGCAGTCCTTATGGAAGGATGTTGAGCTCAGGTCTCACTTGGAGATGCTTGGGTTGCCAGAGTGGGCATGCGTGTCTACTCGGTCGATGGCAGCCAGAAAGGGTGATCAAGAGGACTTGGAGCCTGGAACAGTGGCCCAAGTCCCTGCCAAGAAGAAAGGGCAGGGGCGCGGGAAACCGGCCCCCGAAGTTCCCACGGACCGGGAGGAGGCGGACCTCGAGGGGACGCCCGGTGCCTACAGGGGAACAGGTAGCCAAACTGGGAGACATCTCTGAGCTGACCCATTGGCAGCAAGAAGGGGGTCCCACCAGGGAGGAGTTCTGCCGGGAGCAGAACGAGTGCCCTACTCTGGAGGGTTTGCGGCGGCAGGCTGCAGACCAGGCAGCTGGTAATCAGTCCGGGTCACATCTGATCTACTGGGAGAGTGGTCTCCTATACAGTGAGCCTAAGGTTGCTGAGCCTGGGTCAGCCCGTGTGCTGGTGGTACCCCAGCGCTTCAGAACCTTCCTACTGGGTCTGGCTCATGACGTGCCTTTGGCAGGACATTTGGGGCAGGACAAGAACTTTGACATGCTTGTCACCCACTTCTTTTGGCCCCAAATGCGAAGGCAGTCAGATGCACACTGTAGGTCTTGCCAAACTTGCCAGGCAAGTGGTAAGAGTGGGAGGAAGGTCAAAGCTCCTCTCCAACCTTTTCCTGTTGTTGGAACACCCTTTGAAAGGGTAGGGATGGATATTGTGGGGCCACTGGATCCCAAGACAGCCATGGGCAACAGGTACATCCTGGTCTTGGTGGACCATGCCACCCGGTACCCGGAGGCAATCCCTCTCAGGACAACGACGGCGCCAGTGGTGGGCCGGGCGTTAATGGGGATCTTTTCCCGTGTGGGATTCCCCAGAGAGGTGGTTTCTGATAGGGGGACCAATTTCATATCCAAGTATATGACATCCCTGTGGAAGGAGTGTGGTGTAACCTACAAGTTCACCACTCCTTACCACCCACAAGGAAACGGTCTGGTGGAGAGATTCAACCAGACCTTGAAAGGCATGATCAAGGGTCTAACAGAACCCATGAGGCCGAAGTGGGACGTCCTCTTGCCATGCCTACTCTTTGCAAACAGGGAGGTGCCTCAGAAGTCTCTTGGGTACAGCCCCTTTGAGCTCCTGTATGGCCACCCTGTCAGAGGACCTCTGAGTTTGGTAAAGGAAGGCTGGGAGGCGGCTCCCAGGAAAACTCCCCAGGATGTATTTAGCTACATGCTGTCCTTTAGAAACCAAACTGCCCGCTTCAGGAAACTCGCTCAGGCGAACCTAGAAGCAAGCCAGGAAGAAATGAAGAGATGGTATGACCAGAATGCCACTCTGGTCGAATTTCAACCTGGGCAAAAAGTGTGGGTCATGGCCCCAGTGGCACCTTGTGCCTTGCAGGACAAGTGGACTGGGCCATATGAGTGGTGGAGCGCAAAAGTGACGTCACCTACCTGGTGGATTTGCAGGCTCCAAGAAACCCTTTGAGGGTCCTTCACGTGAACCGCCTCAAGCCCCACTTCGAGAGGTCCTAAGTGAGTATGCTCTTGGCGACAGATGATGGGGTGGAAGAGGAGAGTGAGCCTCTCCCTGACCTCCTGTCTACCAAGGAGCATGATGGGTCAGTAGAGGGTGTGATCCTCTCCCCTACTCTGACTCAGGAGCAGCAGGGGGACTGTCGCCAGTTGTTGGGACAGTTCGCCCCACTGTTCTCTCTGACCCCCGGTGTTACTCACTGGTGTACCCATGACGTGGACACTGGTGACAGCCCTCCTGTGAAGCACAAGATTTACAGGTTGACTGACCGGGTCAGAGCCAGCATCAAGGAGGAGGTCTCTAAGATGTTGGCGTTAGGGGTGATTGAGCCCTCCCACAGTCCTTGGGCCAGCCCAGTGGTCTTGGTCCCAAAGGCTGCTGCGCCCGGTGCCACACCAGAACTCCGGTTTTGTGTGGACTACCGTGGGCTCAATGCCGTCACCAGGACTGACGCGCACCCCATCCCCAGAGCTGATGAGCTCATTGATCGGTTGGGAGCTGCCCGGTTCCTCAGCACGTTTGATTTGACGTCTGGGTACTGGCAGATTGCCTTAACCGATGGGGCCAAGGAGAGACAGCATTCTCAACCCCAGAAGGTCATTACCACTTCCGGGTGATGCCCTTTGGGTTGAAGAATGCCCCTGCCACCTTTCAGAGGTTGGTCAATCAGGTGTTGGCTGGGCTGGAGGATTTCAGTGCTGCCTACCTGGATGACATTGCTGTGTTCAGTTCCAGCTGGGAAGAACATTTACAGCACCTTGAGAAAGTGTTGAGGGCTCTGCAAGGTGCAGGCCTCACGATCAAGGCCAGTAAGTGCCAGATCGGGCAGGGTTCTGTGGTGTACTTGGGACACCAGGTAGGAAGCGGCCAGGTGGCGCCCCTACAACCCAAGATTGACACCATTCTGGCTTGGGAGCCCCCAAGACCCAGACAGAGGTGAGAGCCTTCTTAGGTCTCACCGGCTACTATAGGAGATTTGTTAAGGGCTATGGCACCATCGTTGCCCCCTTAACAGAGCTGACTTCTAAGAAGCAGCCCAGGAAAGTGATCTGGACTGAGTCCTGCCAGAAAGCTTTTGATGCCCTGAAGGCAGCCATGTGCACGGCGCCCGTGCTCAAGGCACCTGACTTCTCCAAGGAATTCGTCGTGCAGACTGACGCTTCAGAGCATGGTGTGGGAGCGGTGCTCTCACAACTGAACGAAGAGGGCCTGGATCAGCCTGTAGTCTTCCTTAGCAGGAGACTACTCCCCAGGGAACAGAGGTGGAGTGCCATAGAAAGGGAAGCTTTTGCTGTGGGCTGGGCGCTGAAGAAGTTGAGACCATACCTGTTTGGGACTCACTTCCGGGTTCAGACCGACCACAGGCCCCTCAGATGGTTGATGCAAATGAGGGGTGAGAATCCAAAACTGCTGAGTTGGTCCATCTCCCTACAGGGAATGGACTTTACGGTGGAACACCGTCCTGGTACAGAACACGCCAACGCAGATGGTCTGTCCAGGTTCTTCCGCCTTAGTGAAGAGAACTCCAATGGGGTTGGGTAGTTCTCCCTACTTTCAGCTGGAGGGGACATGTGTTAGACTTGGCATCTTTTGGCGTGTTTCCCCTGACTTTTTGCTTTCTGACCTCTTGGTTTTGACTTTGTTTTTGCTGGTGTAAGGATTCTGCGCACTTTCCTCACTGCTGTCCAGTGGGAAAGTGCAAGTGCTCCTGTATAAAATGTGTATGGATTGGCGTTTCCATGATTGGCCTATTTGGTTTATGTGTCAGTCCCTTGTAAAGTGCACTGCGAGTGCCAGGGCCTATAGACCAAATGCTGTTGGTGGGCTGCAGCACTGGATTGTGCCACCCACGCGAACAGCCCGTAAAGTGTAACTCGGGCCTGCCATTGCAGAGCCTGTGCGCAGCCTGGGGCTGCCATGTCGACTTAGCAAGTGCACACACTTGCAAGTCCCTAAACCTTCCCTTTTCTACATGTTAGTCACCCCTAAGGTAGGCCCAAGGTACCCCTGTGGGCAGGGTGCGTTGTATGCGAAAGGTAGGACATGCCCTGGTGTGTGTGGCATGTCCTGATAGTGAATTACAGCCTAGTTCGTTTTTCACTATTGCAAGGCTACCTGTTCCCCATAGGCCAGAACGGGCAGTTTTGATTATTACAGCTTATAATCCTAACTGACCCCGGGAACATGGTAGAAATTCGAGTTTAGTATGCCTGGACTCAGAATGATAAAATGCATCTTTTAGTGAAGTTGGTTTTAACATTCTGTGTTTGAAAATACCACTTTTAGAACGTGGGTATTTTCTTGTCTAACCATCCAAGCCTGCCTCTGCGAGGTTGTGTATTCCTTGTCTGGAGTGTGAGTGACAGGGGCTGGGGGATGCTAGGAGACAGGGTGAGTCAGCACAGGGCTGAATAGCAAGATCTACATGTAGATGGGTGGGAGGGGTTGCACCTGGGCCCTGAATAGGACAGTGCCTTCCCTCCACAATGCTGGCTCCACCTCCTGTGGTGCGTCTGATGTCCCTGGCCTACTCTCTGAAAGAAGGGACGGAGACTTGTCAACAAAGTGCTCCAGAACTGGTTTGGACTAGGCAAAGGCCTCTCTGCCTTCAGAGAACAAAGGAATTTGGGATATAAATATTGGGGCCCTGACCCCATGAATTTAGATCTCGCTGGAATCAAGGAACCTGCCAAGAAGAAGAGCTGGAGAGCTGCTAGGAGGAGTACTGCCCCTTTGCTGAGTTATTGCCTTGTTAGGTTGGCCTGCAGTTGCTGCTTCTGTCTTGGGCAGTGAAAGGACTGAACTTTCTACAAACTTGTGCTGAGTATCTCCAAGGGCCTGAAACCGAGCTGGCCTCCTGTTAAGAAGTCTCAGGGACTACAAAGACTTCACAAGCCTCTGGGTACCGCTTCTGGAACGCTGTTTCAGTTGCCACAGAGGAAAGGAACTGCAACCGACTCCGTCAACCGAATCCATCCCTGACCGGTGACCTGTTTGCACCGCAGACCGCATCGCCCCGCTTCGCATCGCAACCCTGGTCTCACCGTAGGCGACGTCCGACGCCGTCAACACCGAGCCGCTGCTTGCACCGTGACCTGTGGGCACCGCAGTTCGCATCGCATCGCTTCACTGAACCAGCCGGACCCGACCGACGCGGACGCTGCAACTGGCTCAACAGTTGTGACCGCATCTCATTTGGGGCACCGCTCGCACGTTTGCGACGCACCGCTCCGACTCGCACCGCTGTCCGACGCCAGCTCCCGCACTCCGGCTTGGTCGCCTGCATCGCAACCTGCCAGCACCGCATCGTACACCGTCTCGCCCTGCACCGCACGCCTTGGACTCACCGACTCCGTCTGCACGACGCTCATCGAGCCGCTGCCTGCACCGCATCGAGGGACACCGCACCTTGCATCGCTCCGTCTTGCACCGCAACCGCGACGAACGCCGACCGGCTCGTACACTCCGTACAGCCACAACGAGAAAGGTACTGTGACCGAGTCTGTTCACGACTCTGCTGGCCCGTAGCGACGCGGTCGGCTGGAACTGTAGGACTCTGTGTAATTCAGCATCGCGGTAGACCCGGACGGGGCTACCGACTCGTACGAACTTTGCTTTTGTGTTATTCCTGCAAAGAAGAAGTTACCTTATCAAGCATTCATTTTTAAAGTATAGTATTGTGGATTTTTGTCGTAATTGGTCTTGTCTTGAGTATATAAAAATATTGGTTATTTTTCTAAACTGGTGTGGTGTCCGTTTGTAGTGCTTACACTGTATTACTGTTGGTTATGTGCAAATGCTTTACACACGGCCTCTAGAATAAGCCTGACTGCTCGTGCCAAGCTACCAAGGGGGTGAGCAGGGGTTATTTTAGGAGTGTAACTCCCTTACCCTGACTAGGAAGAAGGGTCCCTACTTGGACAAAGGTGCAAGCCCTTGCCAACTAGAGATCCCATTTCTAACAGCAGTGTTTTATAAAATTGATCATAAGTGGTCAGTACCCATCCTGGAATCTTGCATAGGTTTTAAGGGTAGTGTTTTATGTTTCTTGGGCTCATTTTTTGACCAAGTGTAAATAACTGGTTAGAAATAAAGTCTTCTTAGGTGGCTCAGCCCTGGTAACATGTTGGGTACCTCAAGGGTCCATTTTAGCACCCACCCTGTTCAATTTGTATATGGAGCCCTTGGGATTATTGACGGAGAAGACCAAAGTCACCATTCAGCAATAAGCAGATGATGCTCAAAATTGGATGGCGGCTAACTTTCTTAGTCTAAACCCCAAAAATTAAAATTCATTCAATCATCATGGCTCTTTGAAATTGATGTAAACTACTATGCAAGGTAAAATCTCACAACTCTTGGGTTGACCAAAATCTCACTATGGAAACCATATTAACCACTTGCTAAAAATCAGTGGTGCCACACTTTTATCTTTGTGTTAATCAAAATCATTTTTAATACCCAAGAGATTCTGCTCAGTGGTCCAATCTTTAGATGTTTCAATCATTCCTGAACTACAGAAATGCATAGACTGGCCACCTGAAAATGTTACTGTTACACCGCACAGCTGTAAGCCTGCTATTGGGAAAGAAAACGTTTGGTCATGTTACTGCTTACAACAGAAATCTAGACCAAGGCCCTGATTTACAAACATTTCACACAATGCAGCACAGCAAGTGAAATCGATGCACTGCATTGTGTGAAAGGGAAAGAGCAGAACTACGCTATATTTCCAAAGAAATGCTGCAGCTCTACTTTCTTTTTGCGTGGTACACTTTCGGCTGCTTAGCACCAACGCATGGACCCTTGCGCCATTGTTAAGGTCAGGATGGTTTTTGTTCCAGGAAGGGGTATCCCCCTGTACAAAAGCTATCCTTGGAGATTTTTTGCTCTTTGTATGTGTGCTACAGAATGCACTACATTTGCAAAGAGGAAACAAAAATACTTCTTTTTACACCATCCTCAAGCAGGCGCATGATTTTGGTGCAAACCCATGTCTACAACTCTTTAGAAATATGGGTTTCTGTCTAAATCCATGGATGGATGCATTAGAAAGCCCATAAGCACCCATGGAAATGCAAATTAAACCAATGTATCGCAATGCTCTGCCTTGTGTTACTTTCTTTTTTACAAAGCAATGCAAATTGACATTTGGGTTGCTTTCTAAATCCCAAAATGGATTTAGCTTTGGGTCTGCGTCAAAAAAGTGACACGACCCTGACACAAAATCTTTGAAAATCTTGACCCAAGTTCATATTGGAATGTATCATTTTCAAGATAATTCATCTTTAACATTCACTATAACTGGCCTCATCCTTGAAGCTTTCTGATGGCAAGAAGCAACAAAGAATGCAAAGACAAACTGAGACGAAGAAATTAGAAATGTAAATTATCACCCAAGGTATGTGATAAGAAAAACTGCTTCATTTCAAGAGAAAACTGAAAACTCTAGTTTTCAGTTGCCACTTTAGTAACTATTCGCAAGTATTCACACCTGTAGTTCACATGTAATGTCTTTATCCTTCTGTTCCTAAAAAAATGGTTTAACAATCTACATTTCCAACTCCTCTCTTCACTTGTTCCTTCTCTGAAACCCCTTTCATGGGGGGCTAGGCCTGGCCACCGCTGAAGATGGCTGCCTGCTAGAAGAGTTCTGCACGCTAGAGCAAACTCAGGAATGGCGGCAACACTTCTCAAGCCATGGGGCCATGCCTGAACCAGCCCCTACAGCCCCATAAACCTCCCCAGCCACATTGCCTCCAACCAGCTGCCACTTATCTGGCTGTGGGTGACGGGACCCTCTTTTCCCATCGGAGGGCCTACAGCACCGCCGGGAGAGGCACGGTCTAGAAGAGATGGGCTGCACAGCTTTACCACGGCCCACAATGCCCCGTTCCTTTCTCCTGGTTGCTGGACCTGAAGGTGGTGCTCACCTCCCTCCCCGGGAGCCGCAGCAAAGCAATGCCACCAGCAGAGGCCTAGGCGCAAACTGCATTGGAGCAGCAATGCCCACTTTCTGCCACTGTGACCGACGGATGGCGGCACCCCCAGGCCAGCCTTCAGCCAATTGAGATCCCCTGGGGCCACAGGACGGCGTGCCCGACCGCCTTTGTGACTACCAGTGAGCAGGAGCTCCAGCAGTGCATTGCCCTACCTGAGGGATCCTGCCCCCTCTGCAGCCAGTGAACATCACATCGCCTCTCTCGTCTCATGGTGCACAGACTCAGCTGGGGCCCGCCACGGCTTCCATGCTCAGTACCAGAAGCCACACCGGGACCAACCAGACCTACTGCAATGGGGTGAGCGGCTCATGTCTACACCTCTCACCGGCTGCCTTTCGCCCCCCGCTGCCCCTTCACTGCTGGAGGTCTTCACCTGCCCGCCAGACTGTGGAATCACTCTTTCCACGTAATGTAACCCCCCAAGACTGTGCCCTCTCCTGCAGTGTTCCTGCTTCCCCTCTCATCCTCGCTGCCTTTCTGTCCACCCCAGTCCTCCTGCGCACCTCTAACTTGCCATCCCTGTTTGCACCCGCATCTCTCGACGCCACAGTCGGTTGGCCCTGCAACCACTCTACGGCCTGATGCATGTGACTATTCTCCCTGAAGCAGATCCAACCGGGGAGCAGACATGCCCTACAGTACAGCCTGCCTGAGGCAGAGACTGGTGCCAACGCCTGGCGAACACCGGCTGCCTCGTAAAGACAGTCCTCCACCGGAGCTTGGACTTTGGGCCCTCCCTTGCCACAGATGCTCCTTGCCCTCCACTCCCAACTGGCAGCGGACAGGGTCCACTCTCTGGACACCTGAGACCTGCGCTAGCCCCGCTGGACAGCCAGGTTCCTTTCCTTCCCGCCCGACAGCTAAGTAATGCCCTCCGGCACGGCAACCCTTCAGCTACTCTTTACGGAGGTTGTCTCGCATCCTCACCCGTGACCACGTCACCTGCAACTTCCTCCTCCTCCTCCTCCTGACTACCCCCGGACCCCACAATGGATTGCATCCTCCAAGAGATCTCTGCGGTCAGCTGTATCCTGGAGGGGATGGACACTAAGATGTCAGAGCTCAGTGTGGAATCAAATTCTACCTGGGCCGACGTAGAAGGCTTTCAGGACAGGGTGGGGGGGTAGAGCACCGCCTTTAAACAGTGAAAGACTGCCACAACTGACACCCGGATTGGGACAAGGAGCTCTGGTACCTGAGCAACAAAATCACAGACCTGGAGGACAGGAGCCGTGGTGACAATGTTAGTTTCTTAAGCTTTTTGGAATGCGCTGAGGGTTCAGATGTTTGCAGCTTCCTCAGGGACCTTCTCCCCATGCACACAGGGCTGACTTTCTCTCTCTCTCCCTTGTAAATCTGGAGGGCCCACCGTCTAGCCCCCCTCACGCCCGGGATGTCCTCTCATCACCTGCTTTCTTTGCCACGCACAAGTACGACAGCTCCTCACTACAGTCCGCTCCACGGTTCCTATGACTTTGATGGTCACAAAAACCGCGTTGTCACAGACTTCTTCCGAGAGACCAATGATAGGAGGAAGGCATTTCTGGCTCTGCGACCCCAACTGAGGAAACTGGTCATAAAATTTGGGACTATTTGAACCAGCACACATGTGGATCACGAAGGACGGCAGGTCCAAGGACTTCCAAGACGCATGATGGACATTTCACCACTGGCCTACCTGGTTGAGCCCACCCAGCTGGACACCACCCCCCCAATAGGCAGGCGCCGGGGCTATGGAGGGGGCCACCCCAGAAACAGGCTGTAGGACCATTCAACTCGTTCACAGGATGGCAAAGACATGGCCCTCAGAGCGGTGGCTGACTTTAAGCATGACCGAGGTGTGATAAATCCCAATCCCTGTGAAACCTGGACACCCCGAGGATGGAGGCATGTCCCTCCTTGCTCCTGCCCCCTGCTCTGGCAGCTGCTTCACAGGACATTCAGCACCCTCCGGACGGCTGGCTGAGTAAATCCTTGCTACCTGAATGCCTACCTCCTGCAATTCAACTCTGCGTAGATTTGTTATACCCCTGCATGCTTTGCACTGTTTTGCTAGGTTTTGCTATCTTCTGCTATGTATTGCACTGTTTTGTTTTGTCTTGGCATGAATTTGCGTTGTTTTGAAATGTCTCACTCAATTTCTTGTGATGACTTGCTATGTATGGCTGTTCTTGGCAGCTTGTAGCCATGAGTGCCATTGCCGCTGAACTCTCCTCTCTCCCTCCCCCCTGCACAATGGGGGCCACTACTGCCTAGAGAGACAAGGTTTCAATCCACAGCCCTTTCTGCCCAGCCAGCCTCCACCTGCTCTCCTAATGTCCCCTGCCTGTACCCAGGACTGCACGCTAGCATCCCCAGCACAACCCTCCCTCTCCTGCCACTGTCCCCCCATCACCCCGCACCCCATGCTGACAGCAATCGCTCATCTCAAGCCCTCAAGACCATGAGACCGGGTGCCCCTGGCCCCGTACGCTTACAGCCCCACAGCTCTTTCACTGCCCTGGCAACTCATCCTCTCTTTCTTTCTCCACCCAACCTTTGGGACCTCCGGCGTGCATGTACTCCCAGGTTTAGACTCGGAGCGCACAGTTTCATGCTCCCACCGAGAACCCTGACCTCAACTCCATGCCGGCTCACCTTTGCTTCTCCCCATCACCTGACCAGCCCTTACACTCCCTGGTCGCACCCAATCATCTGGCTTTTCGCCTGACCTTCTCTCCTACCACCCTTCCACCATCTTCCCCCGCCCCCCACCCATCTGTATTTCCACCCCCTCATCCAAGGTTCCCCTCCTTCTTTGTCTTTGCACTGCTCAATCTCTTTCTCCTATCCCCTTCTCTCCTCCTCTCACACTTTAGTGCTCCCGTGTCATTATGGCCACCAACACCACCCAGCCTCCTTCGCCTTTGCAGGCCATCTCCTGTAAAGTCAATGGTTTCACACTTCATTAAACACAAAAAAGTACTAATCTACTTGCATTCTATGCGCGTAGACATGACCTTACTACAGGAGACTCACCTCTCCCAGGAGGAATCGAAGATAGTGCAATGTGACTGGGTGGGTAAGGTGGTCCATAGTAGCTGCCCATCAGCAACGGCCGAGGCACCCGGACTGGGGCAGCCTAGTCAGGGAGAGACGTACAACAGGGTGAAATCACTAAATCAGAGATAGCACAGGCCATCTCTAGGCTCCCATACCACAAAGCCCAGGAGAAGATGGCTTCCCCGCTGAGTTTATAGATGAATGGGCGAGGAGGCAGTAGACTCCCCCTATGAGGCCTTCCGGGGGGCCCAACGCATGGCGCCTTCTTGGCTCCATTTCGAACTAAGCTGCATTGAGGTTCTCCCCAAATCCGGGAAGGATGCCCTACTCTGTGGGAGCTGCAGTCCCATTTCCCTGCTCAACGGGGATGGTAAGATACTGCCAAGGTCCTGGCACCTGCCTCCGAGCAGTGATTGCGTACCTGATCCATCACATGCAGGTGAGGTTTGTCCCCGGGTGCTTCTCCGGGAAAAACCTCCGTACTCTTGCTCACATGCTGTGATCAGTCAAGGACAGGTACGAAGATGAGCTTGCCCTCTCCCTGGATGCCGAGAAGGCGCTTGACAGGATCAAGTGGAAAAACCTGTTTGCGACTCTCTGGAGATTTGGCCTAGGAGAGGATTCATAGCTAAGGACCAGTGGCTATATGACTCATCCTCTGCCCAGGTTGACTGTGGAGGCTTCCTCTCGGATCCGTTCCCAGTTCGTCAGGGGACCCGTCAGGGATGTCCACTGTCACCCTTTCTGTCCCTTCTCGTCATTGAGCCCCTTGCAGCCTCCCTGCGTAAATCCCTGTGAGTGATCGGTATCCTAATTCTTGGGGTGACGTCAAGCATCTTTCTATACGCTGACAACATCCTGCTTACACTCTCGGACCTGTCACGCTCCCTCCCGGTCCTTTTGGAAGCAATCTGGCTTTGCTGCGCTCCTGGGCTACCGTATCAACTGGGAAAAAAGTGAGGCGCTGCCTATGTCTCGGTGACCACCAGAGCTGCGGTATCTGACTAACCTTTTCAGTGGAAGTCCTTGCGCTCAAATTACTTGGGGATCTACATCAATCATGGACTGGATGGCATGGTGGCTGACAACCTTCATCCCCAGATGGCACACAAAAAGCTGAACTTTGAGAAGTGGGCCCACCTTGGCCTATCGCTCTGAGGCAGGGTGCAGGCAGTCAGGATGGAGACACTGCCACGATACACCTATATCCTCAGCATGGTCCCATTGCTGGTGCCCCTCTCACTGCTGTAGACAGTGGACAAAGGCATACAGTCTTTCATCTGGGGGTCATTCTGCCCTAGGGTGGCCAGCGGCAAAGTCATGGCCCATCCCTCATGTGGAAGTCAGGGTCTCTCCTCGGTTGAACACTATGCCCTGGCCATTCACTTGGCACAGGTCACCTACATGCTCCCCAGGACGCCGGACCCACTGAAGTGGGTGACAGTGGAACGAATCCTGGTAGACTGCCCGCAGGGGCTATACCTCCTATGCAGGAGTTCTGCCTCTACCTTGAGCCCCAAGAACATGATGCTCTATGAGATGTCCAAAATATGGCAGAGGGCTCACTGCCTTTTTGAGGTGGATGCTCACCTCCATGAACATGTGCCTCTGTGGGGTAACTCTGGCCTACTCATTGACTGCGAGGTTCTGAACTGGGGTGTGGGGCATGATTCGAGTATCCACACCCTCCAAGTGCTTGACCAAGGGCCCCTCAAATCCTTTGCAATGCTCTGTGAGGAATTCAGCCTCCCATCCCAATAGTCCTGGCGGTATCTCCAGCTGCAGCATTGCCTCACCTGCCACCTGGGAGAGAGCCCCCGGTCCCTCTTGTCCTTCCCTGTGGTCCCCTACTTCAGAGCTTGGGGTCACTCCTGGGGAGTGATGTCTGACTTTGCAGCTTCTTGAGTCACCATCTATTCTTCTGACCCCTACTGGACAGTGTCCGCATTAAGTGGCAAACCAGACTGGAGCTGGAGGACTGGGCAGAACTTATGGAGTCGCAGGATAGTGGTGCCAGAGAGGCACGTCTGAAGTTCTGCCTCTTTAAATCCCTGCATGACTGGCACTGGACTCTGGTGAAATTGAGGGCAGGAGACCTGCTGCCAAAAGTGAACTGTTGGCGCTGTGATAGTGATCTCTGTGAACTGGTTCAAGTACTGTATGAATGCCCCATGGTCCTACCCTTTTCAGAGGTGGTTGGCGCCACCCTCAGTGAGACCCTTCCAGTCACAACCCTCTGCCCCAAACTTCGATCCTCCTGCACGACCTCTCGAACTCTCCGGACCTCTCGAGACTTAAGAGTCACCTACTTCATATGGCGCCTGCGACGGCAAAGAACTGCATCCTCTGCCATTGGCACTCACCAATATCCCCCTCCAACGACGAATGGATCTCAGCCATATGCCAGACAGCCTCATATGAGTGAGTCATTTATAGCCTGTAGGACAAAGCGGAGACCTTCCTCTTCACTTGGGCACCCTTCCTCCAGGACGAAGGGTGCTAGGTATTACCGGCCCATGGCAGCGGTACTGGACGCTTCACTGCCAGCTATCCTTGACCCTGTGGCCTCACCCTGGTCCCTCGTGAGCACTCGCCTTCCTCCTGCTCCTGCTCACCCCCACTGCTCCACTCTCTTTTTTTCCCCCCCTTATTTTCTGCCACTAGCCCTCCCTCGCAGCCTCCTCCTTTTGTTCTCTCTTCTCTCTGCCCTGTCTATCTCACCCTCGGGCCTGCAGACTCCCTCACCCACTTCCATCCAACCGTCGCTACCCCTAACCCCACCCATCCACCCCATATTCCTTCCCCCTCCTCACACCCCACCCCATTCTTTCTAGCCCCCTCTTACTGCTGACCACCACGGGAGGCACTGTGACAGTGTACCTAAGTCCTAATGTTGTCCCTGCCTACCCCCTGCACATACTGGACCTCGTAGGCTACCACATATGTTGCATATGCCTTCTACAATGTGATGTACCTGTTTTGCAGTGTTTGTTCATCCTAGGTACCATGCTTACTTCCCCTGTACCACTCGCCTCCTATTCTGTGTTAAAATTCTAAGAAAGAAAGATGAAACCAATAATACAGGCGCACCTGGTATGGAATGACCCGATTAGGAGCAAGTTGCCTGCAAATAATTGATAGATGTGTACTGTACCCTCCATTTTTACACGTTATGCAGTCAGTCAATCCTATAGGGTTTTTAAACCTAAGTCAAATAATGAAAGACAAATCTGTTTAGTTTTAATGTAGCTCCACTTTACACAGTAATTAGAACGTTATTTCTCTACATTTGTTTCTATGAAAAGAATGTTAACACATATATGGGTATATAAAAAGGTAAAAAATAAATAAATTCTTTAGCAAACCAGGGGCCTCATGTATATGTTTATGACACATTGGGCAGCGCAGTAAGTCACGTTGCTACGCTGCCCTGCGTCAAAAGGAAAGTGCAGGAATGCGTTGTATTTATGATACATGGCACATTCCTTTCCTTTTCCACTGTGCTGGTGCTGTTCTGACTGCCTTCGATAATGCAGGCACCTTTGCACCGTGGTGCAAGGGTGTCTGCGTTGTAGGAATGATTGTTTTTGTGCAGGACAGGAAACCTTCCAGCACAAAATCAATCAATGGAGGTGTTTTCCTCCTTCTATGTGTGCTACAGAATGCAGCACACGAAGAAAGAGGAAATAAACGAGGAGAAATAAAATTATTTACACCTCCCCTGGGGAGGTGTAGAATTTGGTGCATTCCCAGGTTTACAAGTCCTTGTAAATCTGTGAATGGGTCAAAATCAATGGAAGTTGCATGGGAACACCCACCGCAAAGCCCATGGAATGCCTTTTTGATGCAAAGTAAGGCAACGCAGCGACTTGTACTGCTTTGCTTTACTCCATATCTACGAGGCCATTAAAAGCCACGCAAAGTGGTTTTGCGTGGCCTTGTAGATATGGGTCTGCACTCTATGCCGCTGGTGCGTCAAAAAAAGTGACACACCGGCGGCTCAATGGGCTTGTAAATAAGCATCCAGGTTGTTTTCTAGATGGCTGATCTTAGGACCTGTTTATACATATCATAATTCTTTAAGAACACAAAACAAAGGCCCAGACTGGAGTGTATCACGAAACAACCACTTTATATAACGTAATTTTAACATGGCAAATTATACTTTACATTGAGTGAGAGCGAAATTGAGTCAAATTACTGAGAAAACAATCCTGTCCTGTGCCTGGCTTTCATTTATTCCTGATGTGAGAGCCCTCGAGGATATTTATTGACAACTAGAATCCTGGTGCCCTTT
Source organism: Calotriton arnoldi (assembly GCA_963921515.1). NCBI lineage: Eukaryota > Metazoa > Chordata > Amphibia > Caudata > Salamandridae > Calotriton > Calotriton arnoldi. The sequence continues at coordinate 14,252 of CAWUFW010023128.1, read as the reverse complement.
AAAACAAAATAAAAGCATTTGGAAGGCAGGCAAACGCAGTAGAAAAATTAAATGAAAGTGTAATACAACACAAAACAATGAAGCTTAGATTACACAAAGCCAGTGAATACAAGAGAAAGGAGTAGGTGGGTGGCAAAAAAGATAACTGTTAAGCTTGAAGGTCAGGAGGTTCCAATTATGAAGAGGAGTGAGTGCCATGCAGTATTTACTGTCCTAAAATCTCACCTCCCCACAGGCTCCACAAGGCCAATGATGAGTAGGAAGCTCCTTTGGCTGAGGGAGCAATGGAACTAAGGTAGTTTGTTGTGGTCAAAAGATAGTGGGCCTTACCTAAGCCTCCTTAACTCTATATGAAGGTGAGGGTAAGCAACCAAGCATTTAAATAACATGAGTTGGGGTAGGCAAGTCTTATTGCAATGTCCAATCACCATGTATTTACACACCACTTTAAATATTAACTAATATTTATCTATATCTTGTCATGAATAATCCTTCACATGATTATAAACCTGAAGTTACTTTATTACATGCGAGCTGGTACAAGTGCTCTGCTCTCAGTATTCTGTTCCATCACTAACTGCATCCAGCGCCATTCTAGAATCTTTAAACGCATTGGATGAAAACAAAACTATAATATTTATAACATAACACATTGGGAAAAACCAACATGGAGCATATTACTAATGAACTGTAAGACTTAAATACTGTATTCTAAATGTATCCACACTAAACATCTCCTTTTCATAGATAAAAAAGCAAAAACGAAATTAATTTATCACATATTAATCACATATTATCAAAGCAAGCGTAATACATTTCACTATAGGTGACTAGTTCACCCACACTTATAATTCTATAATCATTTAGGCAGATTCACCTTCCTTTTCGCCCTCATATTTTCTTCTACCTCATGCTGCGAACCCTCTTTCAATACTTCTTCCACTGCTATACCATCTCCTTCCTCCAAACTCTCCGCTCTCTTATCCTCTACATCACTTTTTCCACTTCCGCCTTCTCTATCTTCTCTTTCATCAACCTCCAAGCGTTTTGGTTCCCCCAATCCATCACACCATTCAGTTGGGTCATCCATACAATTATAATCTCTGTCTAATAAAATAAATATTGTCTTTACAAGGTTCAGCACATCTTGCAATCCTGCTCAAATGCCAAAACCTGCCATCTGACAGTTGCACCGTACTCCTCAAAACCCATACTATGGTATTAGGTTGATAAAACATACTTTTACCTTTTAGTAAGGGTTGGGCCGTAAACTCTGCTCCGCGGGCGAGTTCGTGGAGTTTTGCAACTCTGCGCTCTGCTTGGAGAGCGGAGTTCGGCAAAAATTCTGTAATCCGCTGCGCGGCAGAGTTTACCAGTGCCAACCCCTATTTACATCCTTATGGAGGCAGCAAGTCTCTATTTCACAACGCAATTAAACAGAATTGAACTCTCCAATGATTAGAAAGTGGTCTAGAACACTCCCGTGTGATTTAGATAAATATCGGCTTACCTCTGATGTTAAGTTTCACAGAGAGTCGAGAATCCGATTTAAAACATAATAATTACAGCTATCAGCACCGGGCCTTGAAGGCATCAAGTTCTCAAAACCAATCGAGTAGCTAGAAACATATCCCACCAGCTGTGGAAAATGTGATGGCCTTTAATTGTATACAAGAACCCTTGCCTTGGGCTTGGCTACAGGAATTCTTGTCAGTAGTTTATCTGCTGTGCAGTGTCGGAATTCGCTTGGTGGTTTCAGATAGGCTATGCAAACTCTCATTAGTTGTCAGTTGGCTGTAAGAGTGCATGAGCGGCTGGCACTGCATTTAGCTGCTGCACTCCCACTCGTCAGTATATCATTGGACTAGCTTGTAGTTCTCAGTGAAACGATGCCCGGGTCAGCAGTAACCTTAATGCACTGGTGAGCCACATGAAAAGTGAGGGTGAGCTTTCCCAACAGGCTGGGGCTTCAGAAAGGGTTCACCAGGCTGGCACAGAGTTAGCCATGTTCCAGGTTTCGCAAAAGCCTTGTCATTGTTTTAGAGCTAAAGACTTGTCCGAATATTTACCCACATTCCAGCAAACCAGATGCCTGCTAGCCTCCACTAATAAAAATGAATGTTTTTAGCAGTACTCTTTGATCTGTTCATTTGTTTTAAATGAAATGCGGACAGCAGGCAACACCTGATCAATATCTTTAATCAAAACAGAAAGAGAAGATTGGAGGGCCAGGAAGTGCCATAAAAGTTCTGCTCCCACTAAAATATGCATTTATGAGCCACGTAGTACTGTGGTGGGTAAAGACTCATTCTTACGGTTCACCCTGTCGGTACAGTGCAGTTCACCTCATACACTTTTTTAAGGTGCGCTTCATGTTCAGGGCTGGGCCATTCCCAGCAATCGTGTAATAGAAGGTAGTGGTACACGTAAATTTGCTCAGGAGCACCAATGAAGCCAAGATTACAAACAGGGACGTTAAGGTCTGCATTCGACAATTTCACCACTAGAACCCATATGATCCTTTTTAATTTAAATCATAACTGTTATACGCAGAACCTGCATTTTAAAGTATATTTAGAGCTGTTAGTTGAGTAGAGAGCACAACCAAGACTTTACTATTTCACTCAACAATCGATGAAAACATTGCATATTTTTATAAAGTGCTTACTTTTGAGATTGGACCAATTTCTAAGCGCTTCTGCTTTTAGAAAATTAAACAACTGGGCCATAGGGCTAAGGAGCTGTTTGCCAAGGATCATGTTATTTTCCTAAAAGGGGGAGCTGGGATTAGAGGAAATGTGTATGTGTTCCACAGTGGCCAATGTGGTATCTGGAAGACCCATTCCCTCTATTAATTTAATGGGATATCTTCTCTCTACAATATTGTTGTACTCAATAAGCTACCATCGTTTCACATTTGAATAACACAGAGTGAACATAGACTGCACTGTATACGCTCCTAAAATACAGCATCAATATTTTTATAGAATGATTGTCTGTGAAATGCTGTTACCAAGGGTTACCGAGCTTGATAGATGAGAGAAAGGGATATAGGTTTATGCATGATTTCCCCAGGATCACGCAATATAGTTAACTGGAGAAGCCATGGTTCTGGTCCTATAACTATATGTGCCACTCTCGTTATAGACTGGACAGGGGCTTCAGTGGTGGGTCAGGTTCAGGTAGGCAAGGGTTGAGACTCCAGCACAGGATGACCTCTCTATGTGTGCATGGATGCCAGTGCGCCCTCTTCTCATCTTGCCCAACTGTGTGTTTGCTGTCTCCCAAGGTCTGACTGTCAGCATCCAGCCGTCTGCGAGGGTTGCCAGAGGCCCATCTTGGACTGTTTTCTGATGAGGGTGAATGATTCGTCTTGGCTCGAGGAGTGATTGCAGTGTGTCAACAGCCCCTCAGCAGCACCAGCTGCTACTTCCGGGACTGAAAACTTTACTGCAAAAAGGACTACCAACAGTAAGGAGCATGCCCCCTTCCCTCTTCTTTGGTAGAGCTGGCATCAGCTGTAGCCCGTGCCAGCTGCCTGCGCCCATGGCCCACAATACAAACCACATCACTAGTCATTTATTACACACAGGGCTTTCACAATATACCTACAACCAGCGCCTCCTTGTGTGTGCGTGACTGTGCGTGAATGTCCCCCTTACTCTGCCTGCTCACAGAACTCCACGGAATTTGTTGGAGTTTTATGATAACTCCATGGAATTCTGCAGAGTGGAACTCCGCAAGCTTTGCCCAGGCCTACTGTTGGTACCTTACCCGGTTTCCTCACCAAATACCCACTGTCCAATATGAAGTTTAACATTCTGCACATTCCTCTTTTTATCATAATACATCACATAATCCTCCCTTTTTTTATTCTTTTTCTCACTTTTTCAATTAACCACTATTGTTTATTAGCAGTAAAAAATCATCCAAGACCTTGGTTAGACTTTGGGAATCTTCTTCTCATAACCTCAATTGGTAAAGCATTTGCAGGTTCACAACACATGGTTATTTATGACCACACTGTTTTCTTTATTTGTATTTTCCAATATGATATACTCCTCAGAGTACATTGGACAGCTCCCTTAACTACTCAGTTACAACATTGCACAGTTCCATTGTGGCTGGGGTTGTATAAAGAAGTAGCACAATGCCTAATGTCTTGAAATAATCTTTTGCTTTTATGGACAAAAACTGCAATTCTTTATCACTTACTAACCTTTCCATTACACCCAGCTCAAGAAATATTTCATCTTTAAACTCCAATGCACTGTTGGTATCCACCCCTTCAACCACACAAATCATCATCCACTTAGAAAAGAAATCAATTATGACTATAATATACTTGTTATACTCTTCCACCGGACACATTATGTCCACTACCAGTTTTTGCCACAGTTCCTTTGGAGCCTCACTTGCATTCACTTTGGTCTAAACCTGTTGTCTGCACTGTTACATTTTCCACAGTTCCTCAACTTTCTCTCCATCTCTGAGTCTACTGAAAGCCAGCAATAAAAATTATTTACACCTTGTTTGGTTTTGACTATGCCTAAATGCCCTTCATGCAACTGCTCCATTCTACTTTCTCTTAACTCTTGTCGGAACAATTTTGCCACTTCTCACCATTAGTTCTTTTCCAAGTGGCAATTCATGCCTTAGTTCACAAAAAGGCAATATCTCAGGACTGATAGTACATCTTTTAAGCCATCCATTCACCACATGGCTTGCTACTTCCTTCAAAATGACATCCTTACCATCTGCACCCTCACATTCTTCTTTCCAGCTGCTGGAATACCATTATCACATACGAATGCAACTTGATATTCTTCCCTCTCATTTGTGTCACATTACACCTAATTCAGCTGCATACTAGACAGAAAATCTGAAACTATATTTTGTTTCCCTGGTAAATATATAATCTTATACATAAAATACTATAAATGAATAAAAAATCTCACAATCCTATCTGAAGCCTTAATTATTTCTTTAGTTTTAGGTCCTGTAGTTAACAGTGTGTGGTCACAAAGCAGTATAAAACATTTCCCCCAAATAAATGACATTAAATATTCCATTCCACAGGCCAATGCTTCACATTCAATAACATAACATTTTTCTACTGTCTGTGACAGCAAACATGAAGCAAAGGCTACAATGCACTCTTTTCCTTTCCCATCACACTGTGAGAGTACAGCACTTATTCCTTTATTACTCAAATTAGTGGTCAAATTATATTGGCTTGTGGATCTAAACCTTGAAAAATAGTACAATCATTCATAATATCATTCTTAATTCATTGAAAACCTTCTTAACACATGTTATTCTAATCAAATTTAACTTAGTCTTTTAGTAACTCTCTACAGTGATATATTTTCTCTGATAATTCCTCAACATACTTAGCATAAAATTCTGCAAGTCCTAAAAATGACTTTATCTTGGCTTCTTCCAAGGCACACGAGCCTGTTAAATTTCCTCAACTAGTTTGGATTTTTGTTTGATGCCCCACTCACTAATCTCCTGGCCAAAGTAGGTGTGCCACATTAACCACATATTTACACTTTGAAAATTCAACAGTTAGACCTTTTTTCTAAAATGCTCAAAACATGATACAATGTTTTACTTTGCTTTTCCTTATTTTTGCCCACAACCAAAATGTCAATTTGAAAGAACATGACATCATGTATTTTGTCAAGGAGCTGAAAAATTAAAAGTTGGGAACCAGCTGCTGCTGATGCCAACCTAAAAGGCATTTTATTGAATTGATAACAACCTTCTAAAGTGATAAAAGTAGTATATAAATATATGGATCTCTTTCTTTAATCTGATTTGGTGGTAAACCGCTGATAGACCTAGTGTTGAAAACCATTTGGGCTCCTCTGTTAAAGGTATTATTTTGTTGAAGCGTGGAAGAAAAGATTTGTCCACAAATATGTTGCCATTCAGATAGGTAAGGTGTACACAAAGCCAAACTTTACCATTTGTCCTTCCATCTACAACTAAAGGTGAAACCCTGTTCGATGCCTCTACAGGAGCAATTATATTTTCTTGTAACAATGTGTTCAAATCATTAGAAAACTCTTCTCTCAGTAGCATACGAATATTCCTAACTCGACTCACTTTCGATAGGGTATTTTCTTTTAATATAATTTTATGCTGAAAACCCTCCAATACTCCTATACCTCCACTAAACACTGTGGAATATTTACATAAATTACTTTGGATATAGTTTCACCCTGATAGTTTAACCTTGGTTAACTGTCAATACTTTTTCTTCACTGGTAGGGTCCAAAGCAGTGAGATTACCCTGACCCATCCAACCTAAAACCAGAGGACACCTTTTCTCAACAAATTATTTGCCTACAGAGTGTCCACTCTTGAATCTAAGTACTAGATTCCCATAACCTAACATCTCAATCGTTTCTCTACTGTATCCTTCTGGGCTAGTGTCTGATTACAGGAGTCTTTCACCGATTTTCTTCACAAAATGTTTTTTTTCATAGTTCTTCATCTGTAATGTTATGTAGGGCACCAGAATCCACAACTTTGTGTCTACCCACACCTCCTGTAGTCATAAATCAAACTGGTTTATTTGTTTTTTATTGTCTTTGATATTGAGGACAACTCATTCTTTCAGGTTTAGGACATTCTCTTTCACCATTGTGTTTTCTACTTCAAATTCGATGGTTCCTCAATTTCATTTTCTATATATCTGACTTTTGTATTCTTTTTACATACCTTTGAATAATGACCCACTATGCCACAAAAATTACTCCTTTGCTTAAGTGCAGGATACATTTTGCTGAAAGCTAATGACTCATAGCATCACATAGTTATGTTTTTTCACGGGACTGTTTAGCATTCTGAATGTGACTAGGTTCTGGCTGTTGATATTGTATGAATTTCATTTTACCTTCATATACCTTTCCTATGATTTCAGTCACCATTTCTGGAGCTGTTTACACTTTGACAACTTTCACACAGTGCTCCATGAACTCTGCTTGTCTGATTATAGCAGTGCATTGCACAGGTGCAAGTTATAGTTAGTTTAGAAAACTTTGACTGGGGAATTTTCATTGTTTTTATTTTTGCTTTTAAACATTAGCTTTTAGGTTATTTTAACACCTAACTAAAACATCACTTTAAGTTTTGTTTTTTCTGTGAATTTCAGTTTTTTTAACGTAAGGTAAGATCCATTTACCATACCTAACTATAGTGTCACTTTAACCTATTTTTTTTAGTGAAACTATATATATATATATATATATATATATATATATATATATATATATATATTCACTGAAAAAACCATAGGTTTTAGGGACAGTTATAGTTACTTGGACATTGCACTCGTACAAAACCCGTGAAATTCCCCCGTTATAGTTAGTTCAGCTAACTATAACTCGCGCCCCGCAATGCACTGCTGATGACGTCACATATTACATCACTCATGACATGGTCAGTGACATCACTGATGACATCACTGATGACATCTCAAATGACATCACTGATGACATCATCCAGTGACTGTGTGTTTCTGTAAAGTTTAAATATTTTTAAAATATATAGGAAAAGACGTATTGAAGAATGAGTGGGTGTCTAAGTGTCTGTATGGATGATTTAGTAGGTGCGTGACTGACTCTATAAGTGAGTGATTTAACGTATCTTACTGAATGCATGGGTTAGTGACTAAACTGGGTGTATGTCTGTATCCGTCTGTCTGTTGCTGTGTAAGTGGCTGCATGTGTTTGTGAATAGCTAAATGATTTTCTATATGAGTTATTGAATGCTTGTCTGAGTATCTGTATGGGTGCCTGAGTGTTTGTGTGGGAGGGGTGTGTGCAACTCTGTGCATAGATGTGTGAGTGGGTGATTCACTGGGTGGATGGTTTCAAGAGTGCATCTGTGATAGACTGTATGGGTGGGTAAGTGTGTGTAAGAGTGTGTTAGTGAGTGAATGTATGTCCCAGTGGTACATGTGTGAGTAACTACATATGTGAAAGGCAGTATATATGTGTGTTGGAGTATATAAATAGCTATAAGCAAGAGTGAGTGATTGTGATAGTGGCTGTATGGATGATTGTGTGCTTGTATCAGTGATTGTATAAGAGCGTAACAATGTGCTACTATTTGTATGAGTAAGTGAGCTGGTGTGTGTATAACTGTATAGGTGAGTAAATGGCAGTGTGTTTAATTATTTGCATGACTGACTAGGTGTGTGAGTATCTCTATGGATGAGTGGCGTTGTTTGAGTGTCTATATAGGAGTAAGAGTGCATATGATAGTCCTGTACTGAGTGACCGTAAGTATGAGTGACTGTACGGGTGAGTGAGTGGATGTGTGTGTGTAGACCTAAGAATCAGTGAGTGGGTATGTAGTTATTGGTGTTGGAGTGTCTATGGTTTTGCGAATGGCAGTCTGTAATTTAGAGTGGGTGTATCAAAGGTTATATTAGGGTGTGAGGAGGTGCATCAGATTATCACGTGGATGATGTCATCAGTGATGTCATTTGAGATGTCATCAGTGATGTCATCAGTGATGTCACTGACCATGTCATGAGTGATGTAATATGTGACGTCATCAGCAGTGCATTGCGGGGGCGCGAGTTATAGTTAGCTGAACTAACTATAACGGGGAATTTCACGGGTTTTGTACGAGTGCAATGTCCAAGTAACTATAACTGTCCCTAAAACCTATGGTTTTTTCAGTGAATTTCAAAGGTTTTTTAAATGCTAATTTGTAACTATAACGTGTCTGAAACCTATGGTTTTTTCAGTGAATTTCAAAGGTTTTTTAAATGCTAATTTGTAACTATAACGTGTCTGAAACCTATGGTTTTTTCAGTGAATTTCAAAGGTTTTTAAATGCTAATTTCTAACTATAACGTGCCTGAAACCTACGTTTTTTTCAGTGAATTTCAAAGGTTTTGTAAATGACAATTTTTAAATGTATTAATTGTTATATTAATTTTTTTCATACTGATTTACTACATTTTTAGAAACAATTTTTTTTACATATTTTATTTGTCAAATTACATTGTAATTACATTATACATTACATTACAAAAAATACTTTCTCAGAATGAATTACTTTAGTTTAAATACTTTGCAGATAGGCAATAGACTTTTAAGTACAGTAGTTACAGTTGTTGCAATGGGCAACACATTTTCAAACACAATGCAACATTCAGCTCAATGTGAATTTCTAGTTAAATGCAATTAGTTACTTTATGGATTACTTTTCTAACCACAGGACTGGATCCTAGATTCAGTCCTGGTACATCTCCTGTAAACAGTTGAGTAAAAGCGTTTTGGTTACAGTCGTGATTTTTAAGGAATATTATTGTATTTTAAAAGTTGACACTGAAACTTTTTCTCATAGAATCACCAATGTTATCCTATGGAAGGAAATTCACTTAGCAGGTGAAAACTGTTATCGTTACTTTTTCTTACTCAGTGTTGGATCCTGGATCCAGCACTGGTGCATCTCCTGTAAACAGTTGAAAGACTGCGTTTAAGTCATACAGGCGATTTTTAAGGAATATTTGTAGTTTGTGAAAATCAACACTTTGAAACTTTTTTGCTGAAAACCAGTCAATGTTAGCCTATGAAGGAAATTCAAGTTACCGGTAAGTACGGTTAAAATTACTTTTGAGGATCAGTACTGGGCTGAAACATGCAGCACTGAGGTCTCTCCTGATAACAGGTGAGTAAATCGGAATTCGTATTTCGGCTGATTTTAGAGGAATATTTTAAAGTTCCAAAACTCCACACTTAGAAGAATTTCCAAGTGAAACCAGTCAATGTTAGCCTATGGAAGGAAATTCAAGTTACTGGTAAGTACGGTTAAAATTACTTTTCAGGACCAGTACTGGGCTGAAAGATGCAGCACTGAGGTCTCTCCTGATAACAGGTGAGTAAATCAGAATTCGGATTTCGGCTGATTTTAGAGGAATATTTGAATGTTTCAAAAATCAACACTTAGAAGAATTTCCAAGTGAAACCAGTCAATGTTAGCCTATGAAGGAAATTCAAGTTACCGGTAAGTACGGTTAAAATTACTTTTCAGGATCAGTACTGGGCTGAAAGATGCAGCACTGAGGTCTCTCCTGATAACAGGTGAGTAAATCAGAATTCGGATTTCGGCTGATTTTAGAGGAATATTTGTATGTTTCAAAAATCAACACTTAGAAGAATTTCCAAGTGAAACCAGTCAATGTTAGCCTATGAAGGAAATTCAAGTTACCGGTAAGTACGGTTAAAATTACTTTTCAGGATCAGTACTGGGCTGAAAGATGCAGCACTGAGGTCTCTCCTGATAACAGGTGAGTAAATCGGAATTCGTATTTCGGCTGATTTTAGAGGAATATTTTAAAGTTCCAAAACTCCACACTTAGAAGAATTTCCAAGTGAAACCAGTCAATGTTAGCCTATGAAGGAAATTCAAGTTACCGGTAAGTACGGTTAAAATTACTTTTCAGGATCAGTACTGGGCTGAAAGATGCAGCACTGAGGTCTCTCCTGATAACAGGTGAGTAAATCGGAATTCGTATTTCGGCTGATTTTAGAGGAATATTTTAAAGTTCCAAAACTCCACACTTAGAAGAATTTCCAAGTGAAACCAGTCAATGTTAGCCAGGAAGGAAATTCAAGTTACCGGTAAGTACAGTTAAAATTACTTTTCAGGATCAGTACTGGGCTGAAAGATGCAGCACTGAGGTCTCTCCTTATAACAGGTGAGTAAATCGGAATTCCTATTTTGGCTGATTTTAGAGGAATATTTGCACAATGGTGAAGGGAGGGGGCGGGGCCTGAGGTGACATCTTTGCAAACGCGCCCTGTGGCGCGTTTTAAGTTGGGGGATTAAGTTCCCTTGAATCCTGAGGGTCCCTAGGGGCCAACTAGACCACCAGGAACCTCCAATATGCGCCAGGGGATGCGTTGCAGAGACGTGTAGAGAGGCCACACCCCTTTTACACCTCTCTGCAACGCAGCTCTGTGGCGCTTTCTGGATGTACCTGTTGGGCTAGTTGGCCCCCAGGGACCCTCAGGATTGACGGGGATTTATTTCCCCATCTTAAAACGCGCCACGGGGCCTGTTTGCACACATGTCACCTCAAGCCCCGCCCCTCCCTTCACCACTGTGCAAACGCGCCCCGTGGCGCGTTTTAAGTTGGGGGATTAAGTCCCCTTGAATCCTGAGGGTCCCCGGAGTCCAACTAGCCCACCATATACCTCCAAAAGCGCCATAGAGCTGCGTTGCAGAGAGGTGTAAAAGGGGCGTGGCCTCTGTACACCTCTCTGCAAGGCAGCCCCTGGCGCATACTGGAGGTTCCTGGTGGGCTAGTTGGCCCCAGGACCCCAGTATTCAAGGGGAATTCGTTCCCCTCTGCAAACGCGCCAGGGCGCGTTTGCAGAGTGGTGAAGGAAGGGGCGGGGCCTGCGGGCCCGATCGTTTTTTTTTTTTTTTTTGGGGAGGGGGCCGCGTGGCCCCCCTCCCGGGCCACTACTTGCCCCGGGGACCCCATCCCCCGGGGCTGGCCCTCTCGTTGGGGACTGTGGGGGGTCCCCAATCCCCCACAGTCCCGCCGGCTCCCCTGTCCTACGGGAGCCGGCATTGCTCACACATGGGGAGCTACTAAGATGCAGCTCCCCATGTGGAAAGCTATCGGCTTTGGATATTGGAAGAGAGAGCAGGTTTCCTGCTCTCTCTTCCAATATCCAAAGCAAGTTTGCAATGACAGGACGGGAGCCGCGAGGCTCCGTCCTGTCATTGCAAACAGCAGTGTCCCGGGGGTAGGCACCCCGGGACACTGCAGGAGCCGGCCCTGGGGGGTGGTGGTCCCCAGGGCCATCAAGGGCTCCAGGAGGGGGCCGCGCGGCCCCCTCCCATTCAGTGCACAGCCCCGGGGAGGTGGTGGTCCCCGGGGCTCTGGGGGTCCAAAACGGACCCCCATTGTAATTTTTCTTAGTGCCCCGGGGGGTGGTGGTCCCCGGGGCTTGGGGGGCCCTTAGAGGCCCCCCACACATAAAATTAACCCCCCCAGCATGCCCCCGGGACTTGGGCCACCCGGGGGCCAGTGCTATCGAAGCGCGGGAGACCGCGCTTTGATTTTTTTTTCGCAGGGTTCGCGCTCCTGAGCGCATCCTGCCGATTTTTAAAAAAAAAAAAAAAATTTTTTTTTGCCCAGGGGGTCCTTGTGGGACCCCCTGAGCAAACCTAGGGGGTCAGGGTGTTTCTACCCTCCCCCTTTGTGCGCTTTGCGCACTTGTTTCTGTCCCTCGGTTCTACCGAGGGACAAAATGGCTGCCAACATTTCCTGAATCGGAATGTTGACAGCCAGCTGACAGCCAATTAACATGCAGCTCGTGATCGGGAGGGTGCGCGAATCCTCCGTGCCCATAGATATATATGTACTTTTACTTTTTGATTTTCTCAGCAACTACTGAACGGATTTACACCATTTAACAAAAGGGTTCTTTCTGAACCAAGAACTACCTCTTTGCCAAATTTGGTGTAATTCCGTTCAGCAGTTCGGGCTGTAGCCGTGTCTAAAGTTTCCTATGGGAAAATGCATGGGGAAAACGCGTTTTGGGACCCCCTTTTTCTCGGCCCCCGCTTGACGTATCACCCCGAGACTTTCAGGGTAGGAGCGGACCGGAGCGCCCCACGAAGTTTGAAAATTTCGCGAAGATACGTCAACCGGCAAGAGAGTTATTTCAAATAGAATGTCGCGGATTTCCTATGGATAATAGGTTGTAACTATAACTATCTACTGGCGACCGCCAGTAGATAATATATATATATATATTCACTGAAAAAACCATAGGTTTTAGGGACAGTTATAGTTAGTTGGACATTTCACTCGTACAAAACCATAGAAATTCCCCCGTTATAGTTAGTTCAGCTAACTATAACTCGCGCCACGCAATGCACTGCTGATGACGTCACATATTACATCACTCATGACATGGTCAGTGACATCACTGATGACATCACTGATGACATCTCAAATGACATCACTGATGACATCACTGATGACCTCATCCAGTGACTGTGTGTTTCTGTAAAGTTTAAATATGTTTAATATATATAGGGAAAGGCGTATTGAAGAATGAGTGGGTGTATAAGTGTCTGAATGGATGATTTAGTACGTGAGTGACTGACTCTACAAGTGAGTGATTAAATGTATCTTACTGAATGCATGGGTTAGTGACTAAACTGTGTGAATGTCTGTATCCGTCTGTCTGTTGGTTTGTAAGCGGCTGCATGGGCTTTCTGAATAGCTACATGAGTGTCTACATGGGTTATTGATTGATTGTCTGAGTATCTGTATGGGTGCCTGAGTGTTTGTGTGGGTGGGGTGTGTGTGACTCTGTGCATAGATGTGTAAGTTGGTGATTCACTGGGTGCATGGTTTCAAGAGTGCATCTGTGATGGACTGTATGGGTGGGTGAGTGTGTGTATGGGTGTGTTAGTGATTGAATGTATATCTCAGTGGTACATGTGTGAGTAACTACATATGTGAAAGGCAGTATATATGTGTGTTGGAGTATATAAATGGCTATAAGTGAGAGTGTGTGATTGTGAGAGTGGCTGTATGGATGAGTGTGTACTTGTATCAGTGATTGTATAAGAGCGTAAGAATGTGCTAGTATTTGTATGAGTAAGTGAGCTGGTGTGTGTATAACTGTATAGGTGAGTAAATGGGTGTGTGATTAAGTTTTGTGCATGACTGACTAGGTGTGTGAGTACCTCTATGGATGAGTGGCGGTGTGTGTGTGTTTATATAGGTGTATGAGTGCATATGATAGTCCTGTACTGAGTGACTAAGTATGAGTGACTGTACGGGTGAGTGAGTGGATGTGTGTGTAGACCTAAGAATCAGTGAGTGGGTATGTAGTTTTTGGTGTTGGAGTGTCTATGGTTTTGAGAATGGCAGTCTGTAATTTAGAGTGGGTGTATCAAAAGTTATATTAGGGTGTGAGAAGATGCATGAAATGATCACATGGATGATGTCATCAGTGATGTTATTTGAGATGTCATCAGTGATGTCATCAGTGATGTCACTGACCATGTCATGAGTGATGTAATATGTGACGTCATCAGCAGTGCATTGCGGGGCGCGAGTTATAGTTAGCTGAACTAACTATAACGGGGGAATTTCTATGGTTTTGTACGAGTGAAATGTCCAACTAACTATAACTGTCCCTAAAACCTATGGTTTTTTCAGTGAATTTCAAAGCAATACGTAACTG
>CAWUFW010023127.1:0-81717 GCA_963921515.1 Calotriton arnoldi | reverse complement strand
GTTACCGGACTCGTCAGAGTTAACATGCCTTTCCCTCTAGAAGGGTGGAATGCTACCCCCGCCGCCAGAATTGGCGGGGGGTAGTATTCCAAGATGTTTGACACCAAACACGACATGTTTCGGTGCAGCCATTCCATAGTTAGCATTTTACCGCGAGGATATAATGCGTTTAAGAGTATATGGTCAGGCTGCACCACAAACAGCATCAGAGATGGTCTCCGAACGCTGCAGAGGGGCCCTGCTCATGCAGGGGCACCCTCTCACATAGGAACCATGCACTCTGCCTTTAGGATTGATAAGGCCTGCCTTAGGAGTGACTTATAGGTTTATATGTGTGTATGCATTTAGTGATATAGGTAACCTATACCACAGCAAGGGGTGCATGCACCACCTTACCCAGGCTGCAGTAGCAGACCTGTGGTGTCAGTTTGGATGGCCTACCAGGGGTGGCATAATATATGCTGCTGCCCCTGGCAGGCCTCTGAGGTACCTATGCCCTTGGTACATAGTATACCATATACTAGGGACTTACAAGGGCACTCCAGATCCCAATCAGAGATGTGCCTAAGGCACATGGAGACCCTTTTAAAGAGGAAACAGCTAGGCTGGGGTTCTGAATAGCAGGGCCCCAGCCACACTAATGTCGAAAACCAGTGAAGTATCAGCAAAAAGTGGGGGTACCCCTGTGAAGCAGATCCTACTCTCCTACAGCATGATCCACTACCACCAGGATAAACCTGTGCCCAGAGGCTGTTTGGGGATCCATGGGACCAACAATGTCAATCCCTACCCTCTCAAAGGGCACCCCCACCACAGGTAGTGGTATCAGGGGGGCCTTTGTAGTGCCACCTGCTTTGCCACTGGCTTGGCAGGTTACACAGGAGCGACAAAACTCCTTACTGTCTTCAGACATGTGGGGCCAGTGAAAGTGAGGGACAATTCTGTCCCAAGTCTTGTTCTGGCCCAGGTGTCCTGCTAAGGGAATATCATGGGCTAGGGTCAATAGGAAGCCCCTGAACTTCAAAGGTATTACCAACCTCCTGGTAGCACCAGGCTTGGGGTCTCTACTCTCTGAGTACAGGAGTCCATCATCCCAATACACTGTATGGGGACTACTAGCTTTCCCAGCAGCCTCAGCAGCAGCTTGCTGTCTGAGGGGTTCAAGGGAGGGGCAGCTCTGCTGCTCCTGGCTCAGATCTGCCCTAGAAGGTCCCCCTGTCCCCAAGAACTCAACCTGGTCAGGTTCAAGTTCCTCTGGGACAGTTCCTTCTTCAGGGCTGAGATCATCCCCCTCAAGGGACTGATCTTCCTCCTGAGCCAAGGGGAAGGCACTGCCTTAACCCTACTACTCCTCCTCTTGGAAGGCACTTGGTCCATTCTTCCAGAATCCAAGGCCTGTTCAGTGCTAGACATTTTGGCTTGTGACCTGGTCACAGCAAACACATCTGCAGGGATCCCCAGCATTTCTGCATGGGTCCTGAGCTCCACTTCTGCCCAAGCAGAAGTCTCTAAGTCATTGCCAAGCAAGCATTCGACTGGTAGGTTTGCACTTACCACAACCTTCTTAAGGCCAGTTACCCCTCCCCAGGAGAAGTTAACAACTGCCAGAGTATGGTCTGTTCTGACATTGCTAGCATTGGTCACTTGGTACATTTCACCAAGCATAACTTGCCCAGGTAGCACAAGGTCTTGTGTCACCATTGTGACACTTGCCCCTGTGTCCCTAAATGCCAAAGCCTCTCGTCCATTGATTAAAGGCTGTTGTCTGTACTTGCCCAGATTACTGGGACTCATAGAGGAGGGCACATCCATGCCTCCATCACAGACTAACACAGCCTGAGTCAGATCTCTAACTAGGTCAGAGCCCAACTCAGTTCCCAGGGTGAACCCTACTAAACCCTTTGCTGGAGCACTTCCACCAACTGTACTAGGGGGAACAGGTGCCTTAGGGGCATTGGTGGGTGCTGGACTGGAGTCTTTGGACTTGGTGCAATCACTGGTCCAGTGGGTCTTTTGCTTACAGACCTTGCACCATGGTTTTCTTTGGCCTTTACCCTTGGTAGACTGGGAATCCCCACCAGAAGAAGATTTTGGGGGCCTGATGAAGACTTTTGATCTTTACCCTTCTCCCCACCCTTGTCAGAGTTCTTAGCATCTTGCTTCTTGGTTTCCCCACCTTGGTTCTGTACCTTCTGCTTCACCCTGGTTCTGACCCATTTGTCTGCCTTCTTTCCCAATTCTTGGGGAGAGGTCAGATCAGAGTCAACCAGGTACTGATGCAACAGCTGATTTTGACAGTTATTAAGAATCTGCTCCCTCATTATCAGATTATACAATCCTGAGAAGTCACACACCTTACTGCCCATCAACCAGCCTTCCAGAGCCTTGGCAGAACAATCCACATAGTCTACCCAGTCTTGAGTCTGTGCTTTTTGGGTGTCTCTGAACTTCAACCTGTACTGTTCAGTGGTTAGGCCAAACCCATCAATAAGAGCACTCTTCAAGACCTTGTAATTGTCAGCATCCTCCTCTCTAACAGTGAGGAGCTTGTCTCTACCTTTGTCAGCAAAGGAGAGCCACAAGATTGCTGCCCACTGCTCCTGAGGGACCTTCTGTACTTTACAGGCCCTCTCTAAAGCAGTTATCCATTTGTGGATATCATCCCCACTCTGGTAGGGAGGGACAATCTTGCTCAGGTTCCTATGGTCATAGGACCTTTCCCTATCTCTAGGGACATGGCTGCCACCATGGGACTCTAGTCCCAACTTTCTTCTCTCTCTAAGGAGATCTAGGGATTCTCTATCTAAAGCCAATTGCTTCTTCCTGATCTCCAGTTGAGTTTCCTCATACTGGACCAGTCTCTTTCTTCTCTCATGAGAGGATTCCCTCCTGTGAGAAGAAACAGAGCTCCCTATGGAGGTGCCAGAGTGGTTAGACTCCTGAGAAGGAGACCTAGACTTTCTGAGCACACTCATAATCCTTCCTGGGGGACAAAGGTGTGGTTCTCTAGATCCTCATCTTCATCTTCCCCAGAAGGGATTGGGTTTTCCAGGTCAGGGTCATTGTCACCCTCCTGGTCAGTTTCAGAGGGGGCTGGGGGTTGTGGTACCCCTGGCCCCTTCCTCATCTGCTGGCCCACCCTCTGCTCCTACCCCTTCAGTCTCTGAAGACTTACTAAGATCATAAGCCACCAACAACTCCTGGAGGTGTTGGGTGGTGGGACTCTGGCCTGTCCTTAATTTCCTCACGTTACACAAAGCTCTCAGTTCCAAGAATGGGAGTGTGTCATACTTGGAGGGGGAAGCTCAATGGCTTCCTGCAGGGCATCTTTGAATCCTGCTTTTAAAGACATTACTAGTGTGGTGTGGTGTATGCACTACCTACTCTAGTGTGGCCTACTAAACTCTCTTGAGTTGTAGAAAGGGTTGTGCTATCCCTTAACACACAACTCTAAGTTCAGTAGAACTTACTGTTATTCTAAGCTTAAATTATATGTACCTTAGGTACCTTTAGTGGTTTTCAGTTGATCAATTCAATTGAGATTATCTGGTAAAACAATAGCAAGCTGGAATCCCACCGCTGCCACCAATGTGAGAAGTTGGCCTGGCATATGCTGTCCACTAATTATAGTGGGCACCTTGCACCAGTCCAAATCGACTCTTATGGTAGGTAGGTTAAAGACAACCTTATTGAAAGCTATCCTAGTGGTAGCTGTGGAGAGCAGCCTTCAGGCTAAGTCTTGAAGGAATGTAAAGCAGCTTGTTTTACCAGTCTATAATCTCTTGAGTGACCAAATGAAAGAGCACCACACCAGGTATATATTCAAAATATATGTATTTATTACTAAACACACCCCTCTAGTCTCTTTATGAGGCTAGAGTTCGAAGTACATAGGTTATAAGATCTTAAATCACAATAATAGCACAAATACACGTTTGGGCCCTAGGGGCGTACCAAACCATATACCAATAAAGTGGTATGCGAACCACGACTGAACTAGACACTAGGCCTAGAGCCTCTAGAAGTGCTTGGACCACAAGGAACCACCCAAGGTAGTGACACAGGGGACCCACGGGAGACGCGTGCAGTGTAAATACACAACCGCAATACGCCGTTAACTTCTATGGAGAAAGTCGGGATCGGGAAAATAGAGGAAAGGGACACTTAAAATAGGACTAGGACAAAACCCTTTGAGATCTAGGACTTTGAAGAGTCTCTACCCACAGGAGCACTGGAGTACTCGTGTTACCTCACCCAGGGAAGCCGGGTGCATAGGTGCCTTTCGGGGTCGGGTTTCGTCGTTGTTTCGTATGGCGATCTGCTGCAAAGTGCTGCTGGCGACCAGGAGAAAAGTGTCCGGGTGGATCCAAGAGTGGATCGGAGTTCTGAAGAACCTGAAAGCAGAGGGGACAGAGTCTGGGTCACTAGCCAGTGACCAGGAAGGCGATGGACAGATGCCCACCGATGTCGAGTGCTTCAGGTGCGGTGACGGTCGTCTTGACTCTTCGGCCATGAGGTCCGAGAGGCGTTGTCGGTGACCAGGAGCAGGATTCTGGCTGGTGCTCAATGTCTGTCGAGTGCTGAGGTGTCGGCGACCGGATTGGACCCAACAAGCCTTGGCAACGGCAAGTCTCGAGTAAGATATAGATCGTCGATGATGCAGACCAGCAAGGTCTGGGGAACTCACCCAGCAAGGGTAGGTGAGGGAAGGCCTGGAGCAACCAGGATGCCAAGTAAAGAAAAGATTGGCCTTCGTCAAGGGCTACTAGCCAACGGGCTAGCGACCGCGAAGGAGCCTCGTGACGCCGCACGTGGAGCTGGCTTACAGGACACTCGTGGAGTGGGGGCCAGTGATCTTCGGTGCAGGTGGTGCTGGAGGCTAGGGTTACTCGGAGCCCAAAGCACGACTTCTTGGGAAACCCAGAAGATGGTGCACTTGCAAGTGTGCTCAGTGTCCAGGGGTCACGGTCTCAAGTCACCCACGATAGCCACGGGCCTCAGCTTTGCTGGGGACTCAGGGTAGCCTCGGGGAAGTCTGAGAATCTACCTCTGGTGATGCGATGACCTCGGCGTCCGACGGGAGCTTCAGTGATGCGAACCGGACAGATGCTTCTTTGGTGCCTGCCAAGCAGGGGAGTCACTCCTTGACCCCAAGGGTGATTCTTCAGTCCTCTAATCTTGTCGTAGAGCGTCGAAGGTCCAGGATTCAGTGTCAGAGTTTCATCCAGGTATAATCTAAAGTCCTAAGGACTGGGTTCCTACCTTTATTCTAAAAATAGGGGATGGACTACTCTGTGGCCCCACCTATGGGTGGGTCAGGGCAGAGGGGTGGCTACACCCCTTTCCCTTTGTCCAGTTCACGCCAAAGCAGGGGCTGCAAGCCCCTGATCCAGTTTGAACTGGGGTATGCACAGGGACACCAAATGTGCCCCCAGTGCAGGACTTCAAAGCACCCGAAAGTGCTCCCGCCCAGCCCCAATACACATTGTCCTGTCTGGGGAGGTGGTCACACCTCCCTGGGACAGGAAACCTATTGTCCAGGCCTCCCCTGCCGGAGTTTCGTCCAGCAGCAGGAGGCCAGACTCGTGTCTGTGGCAGCAGCATCCATTTTGTGATGCCAGGGCTCTGGAAAGAAGTTACCGGACTCGTCAGAGTTAACATGCCTTTCCCTCTAGAAGGGTGGAATGCTACCCCCGCTGCCAGGATTGGCGGGGGGTAGTATTCCAAGATGTTTGACACCAAACACGACATGTTTAGGTGCAGCCATTCCATAGTTAGCATTTTACCGCGAGGATATAATGCGTTTAAGAGTATATGGTCAGGCTGCACTACAAACAGCATCAGAGATGGTCTCCGAACGCTGCAGAGGGGCCCTGCTCACGCAGGGGCACCCTCTCACATAGGAACCATGCACTCTGCCTTTAGGATTGATAAGGCCTGCCTTAGGAGTGACTTATAGGTTTATATGTGTGTATGCATTTAGTGATATAGGTAACCTATACCACAGCAAGGGGTGCATGCACCACCTTACCCAGGCTGCAGTAGCAGACCTGTGGTGTCAGTTTGGATGGCCTTCCAGGGGTGGCATAATACATGCTGCAGCCCCTGGCAGGCCTCTGAGGTACCTATGCCCTTGGTACATAGTATACCATATACTAGGGACTTACAAGGGCACTCCAGATCCCAATCGGTGATGTGCCTAAGGCACATGGAGACCCTTTTAAAGAGGAAACAGCTAGGCTGGGGTTCTGAATAGCAGGGCCCCAGCCAGACTAATGTCGAAAACCAGTGAAGCATCAGCAAAAGTGGGGGTACCCATGTGAAGCAGATCCTACTCTCCTACATCTTCTACTACCCCTGGCATTTTAATGAATTGACATCCATGCAAGAGGACAGGGTCCAGGGTGAGGAGGACCAGGACGATCCAAACCTGGAGGGCTGGGGGTGTCAGACCCAGGAGAACCAGGAAAATAGGGCTAGGTGGAAAAGGACCTGGCAGAGCAACAGGATCAAGGTGGGGAGAATCAATAGTATCAGGAACAGGAGGCCCAGGAATGGGCAACACAAGTAAGGGCCAGGAGCTTGGTCAGGAAGACAAGCTTCAGGAATGACTAGAGCCAGGAGCAGGGCCAGGAAGACAAGCTTCAGGAAGGACTAGAGCCAGGAAGACAAGCTTCAGGAAGGACTAGAGCCAGGAGCAGGGCCAGGAAGACAAGCTTCAGGAAGGACTAGAGGCAGGAGAAGGGCCAGGAAGACAAGCTTCAGGAAGGACTAGAGCCAGGAGCAGGGCCAGGAAGAGAAGCTTCAGGAAGGACTAGAGCCAGGAGCAGGGCCAGGAATGTGAGAAGTTGGCCTGGCATATGCTGTCCACTAATTATAGTGGGCACCTTGCACCAGTCCAAATCGACTCTTATGGTAGGTAGGTTAAAGACAACCTTATTGAAAGCTATCCTAGTGGTAGCTGTGGAGAGCAGCCTTCAGGCTAAGTCTTGAAGGAATGTAAAGCAGCTTGTTTTACCAGTCTATAATCTCTTGAGTGACCAAATGAAAGAGCACCACACCAGGTATATATTCAAAATATATGTATTTATTACTAAACACACCCCTCTAGTCTCTTTATGAGGCTAGAGTTCGAAGTACATAGGTTATAAGATCTTAAATCACAGTAATAGCACAAATACACGTTTGGGCCCTAGGGGCGTACCAAACCATATACCAATAAAGTGGTATGCGAACCACGACTGAACTAGACACTAGGCCTAGAGCCTCTAGAAGTGCTTGGACCACAAGGAACCACCCAAGGTAGTGACACAGGGGACCCACGGGAGACGCGTGCAGTGTAAATACACAACCGCGATACGCCGTTAACTTCTATGGAGAAAGTCGGGATCGGGAAAATAGAGGAAAGGGACACTTTAAAAAGGACTAGGACAAAACCCTTTGAGATCTAGGACTTTGAAGAGTCTCTACCCACGGGAGCACCGGAGTACTCGTGTTACCTCACCCAGGGAAGCCGGGTGCATAGGTGCCTTTCGGGGTCGGGTTTCGACGTCGTTTCTTATGGCGATCTGCTGCAAAGTGCTGCTGGCGACCAGGAGAAAAGCGTCCGGGTGGATCCAAGAGTGGATCGGAGTTCTGAAGAACCTGAAAGCAGAGGGGACAGAGTCTGGGTCACTAGCCAGTGACCAGGAAGGCGATGGACAGGTGCCCACCGATGTCGAGTGCTTCAGGTGCGTTGACGGTCGTCTCGTTTCTGCAGCCACGAGGTCCAGGAGGCGTTGTTGGCGACCAGGAGCAGGATTCGGGCTGGTACACGATGTCTGTCGAGTGCTGCGGTGTCGGCAACCGGATTGGACCCAACAAGCCTTGGCAACGGCAAGTCTCGATGTAGCTGAAGATCGTCGATGGTGCAGACCAGCAAGGTCTGGGGAACTCACCCAGCGAGGGTAAGTCAGGGCAGGCCTGGAGCAACCAGGGGAGCCCTTTGGTTTCTTTAGAAAGTCTTCTGGGGACCCACGAGCCGGCTGGCAAGGGATCGCGAAGACACCTCGGGCGGAATCACTCAACAGGGGCCCACGGTCACTCAGGACGGTGTAGGCCTCTGATCTTCGGACGGATTCCTGCTGGAGGTTGGGACCACACGTGGTACAAAGCACAGGTTCGTAGAACGTTGTGAAGGGGTTGCACTCGATAATAATGCACGGTACACAGGGGTCGCGGTTCCTCGTCACTCGTGGGGTCCACTTGCCTCAGCTTCGCTGGGGACTCACGATGGCCTTGGAGAAGTCAGGAAATCCACTTCTTGGGCTGCAGGGACTTCGGACTCCGGCGGGAGCGGCGTAGTTTGCGACCGTCGTTATCGGTTTTGGTGCCTGCCAAGCAGGGGAGTCACTCCTTGACCCCAAGGGAGATTCTTCAGTCCTCTAATCGTGATGTAGAGCGTCGAAGGTCCAGGATTCAGTTTCAAAGTTTAGTCCAGGGATATCTAATCTTGCTGTGGCAAGGGTTCCCCATTTTAACTAGTAAAACAGGGAGGGACTAACTCTATGACCCCACCTATGGGAGGGTCAAGGGAGGGGTGGCTACACCCACTTCCCTTTGTCCAGTTTCGTGCCAGAGCAGGGGCAGGTAGCCCCTGAGCTGGTTTGAACTGGCATATGCACAGAGGAGCCTTTTGCTCCCCCAGTGCAGGACTTCAAAGCACTCTAAGAGTGCACCCACCCAGCCCCAATACACATTATCCTGTCTGGGGAGGTGGTCACACCTCCCTGCAACAGGAAACCTATTGTCCAGGCCTCCCCTGCCGGAGTTTCGTCCAGCAGCAGGAGGCCAGACTTGTGTCTGTGGCAGCAGCATCCATTTTGTGATGCCAGGGCTTCAGAAAGAAGTTACCGGGTAAGCCAGAGTTAACATGTCTTTCCCTCTAGAAGGGTGGAATGCTACCCCCGCCGCCAGGATTGGTGGGGGGTAGTATTCCAAGATGTTTGACACCAAACACGACATGTTTAGGTGCAGCCATTCCAAAGTTAGCATTTTACCGCGAGGATATAATGCGCTTAAGAGTATATGGTCAGGCTGCACTACAAACAGCATCAGAGATGGTCTCCGAACGCTGCAGAGGGGCCCTGCTCATGCAGGGGCACCCTCTCACATAGGAACCATGCACTCTGCCTTTAGGATTGATAAGGCCTGCCTTAGGAGTGACTTATAGGTTTCTAGGTGTGTATGTATTTCGTGATATAGGTAACCTATATCACAGTAAGGGGTGCATGCACCACCTTACCCAGGCTGCAGTAGCAGACCTGTGGTGTCAGTTTGGATGGCCTTCCAGGGGTGGCATAATACATGCTGCAGCCCCTGGCAGGCCTCTGAGGTACCTATGCCCTTGGTACATAGTATACCATATACTAGGGACTTATAAGGGCACTCCAGATCCCAATCAGAGATGTGCCTAAGGCACATGGAATCCATTTTACAGAGAAAGCAGATAGACTGGGGCCCTGAATAGCAGGATCCCAGTCCAACTAAGTCATAAACCAGCAAAACACCATAAAAAAAGTGGGGGCAACCATATAGTCAGATTCCACCTTCCTACATAACCCCCCAAACGAAAGGAGATAAGGCTAACCTTGGCCAGTTGAGCCTATATTGACTAAGTGGCCATATAAGGAAGCACCTGCACTAGCATGGTTGCTCCCTATGTTATGGTCCACTAAGCAATCCCTCACCCTAAGGGTATGAGAGGGTCTCCACCATGGGGAATCACTACCTCTGGTGTGCTTAGGTAAAGTACAAGGCTGGTGAGGTGTCTGAGTAGGGAAGTGAGGCCCTAGGAATGTTGGCCTCAGTTTCCTCAGATCACTGGTCACCATGTATGCCTGTCTTTCCGTGACTGAGTTGCACTTTGCTCTAAGGGTCAACCTTTGGCTGCCTACAGCTGGGGGTTGGGTCCCTTTGGATGGAACACTGGAGGGACATGGCAGGTTTGGAACCTTCTGGTCCCAGGTTTGCCCTTGCCTACCAGAGTCCTTCTGGGGGAGGTCCCTACATAAAGGTATGGGGGATCCCTCAGTGTGTAGAGGAATTTTCACCTGGCTAGGGCTACTAGACTGGCTGCCCCTAATCTGCTGATGGGGGCTTCCTCTGGACAGGGGGCCCGGGGGGTCCACTGACCTCCCTGACCTCTGCAGCCCTGGGCTGACTGAGGCAGGGTAGAGAGGGGCAGGTTACCTGCTCCAGACTGGGTACCACCGTGGAAGGGTCCTCTGCCATCAGGGGTGTGGCCAGGCCAGGCCTGACTACCTCTGTGGTAGTTCCTTCACTAGGGGTAGGGTCAGTTCCCTGAGGAGGCTGACCCTTACCTACTGTCTGGGGGAAGAAGACTTTTCTTCAACCCTTTTGCTCTCTTTTGGGGAGAGTGGGCCATTCTTTCAGGCTCCATCTCTCCAAAGTCTTGGGCTGGGGCTGTGGCCATCACAGCCCCACTAACCTTTGCAGGGACGCCCAACATCCTAAGATGGGTTTGGTGTTCAACTTCAGCCCAGGCTGAAATTTCCAAATCATTGCCCATCAGGCAATCTACAGGTAGGGTTGGGGACACTGCCACTCTTTTTGGGCCTGTGACCCCCTCCCAGCTGAGATTGACTATGGCCATGGGGTGATCTGTTCTGACACCATCAATGTTGGTCACCTGGTATTTAAACTCAGGTAAAAGCTGGTGAGGGGGACTAGTTTCCCTGCCACCATGGTGACACTAGCCCCTGTGTCCCTAAATGCCACAGCTTTCTGACCATTAATCATTGGCTCCAGTCTGTACCTGCCCAATGCTATGGGACCCATGGTAAAGGTGGCAAATCCTATACCACCATCAGAGTCAGTGGAGTCTGTTGAGGGGTCCCTGTCTAAACTAGGGCCCACCTCTGTTCCTCTTGCAAAAGCACCCAACTTTTTGGGTGCACTACTCCCAACTGGAGGATTACTACTGGTAGTACCAGGAGGGGTGGTAGTAGTTGTGGGAGGAACATTTTCTTTATTGCCAATCCTGGGGCAACTGGGATCAGTTTTCCAGTGCCCAGGCTTTTTACAGACATGGCAATATGGTTTCTTTTCAGGAGAGGAAGGAGTTTGGGACCCACCCCCAGAAGAGGAATTTTGGGGCCCTGTAGGGGACTTATCCTTAGATTTATCCCCACCTTTCTCTTGGGACTTAGTAGAATCTTTCTTCTGGTCACCACCCTGATTTCTAGTTTTTACTCTGGTTCTGACCCATTTGTCTGCCTTCTTTCCCAATTCTTGGGGAGAGGTCAGATCAGAGTCCACCAGATACTGGTGCAAAAGCTGGTTTTGACAATTATTAAGGATCTGCTCCCTCATAATCAAATTGTACAATCCTAAAAAGTCATGCACTTTGTTGCCATGTATCCAACCTTCCAGAGCCTTTGTAGCACAATCTACAAAATCAACCCAGTCTTGAGTCTGAGCTTTTTGGGTGTCTCTGAACTTCAACCTATACTGTTCAGTGGTTAGGCCAAACCCATCTATCAGAGCACTCTTCAAGACTGTGTAATTGTCAGCATCCTCTTCTCTTACAGTGAGGAGCTTGTCTCTACCTTTGTCTGCAAAGGAGAGCCACAAGATTGCTGCCCACTGCCTCTGGGGGACCTTCTGAACTTTACAGGCCCTCTCCAGTGCAGTTATCCATTTGTGGATATCATCCCCACTCTGGTAGGGAGGGACAATCTTGCTCAGGTTCCTATGGTCATAGGACCTTTCCCTATCTCTAGGGATATGGCTGCCACCATGGGACTCTAGTCCCAACTTTCTTCTCTCTTTAAGGAGATCTAGGGATTCTCTATCTAAAGCCAATTGCTTCTTCCTGATCTCCAGTTGAGTTTCCTCATACTGGACCAGTCTCTTTCTTCTCTCATGAGAGGATTCCCTCCTGTGAGAAGAAACAGAGCTCCCTATTGAGGTGCCAGAGTGGTTAGACTCCTGAGAAGGAGACCTAGACTTTCTGAGCACACTCATAATCCTTCCTGGGGGACAAAGGTGTGGTTCTCCAGATCCTCATCTTCATCTTCCCCAGAAGGGATTGGGTTTTCCAGGTCAGGGTCATTGTCACCCTCCTGGTCAGTTTCAGAGGGGGGGCTGGGGGCAGTAGTACCCCTGGTCCCTTCCTCATCTGCTGGCCCACCCTCTGCTCCTACCCCTTCAGTCTCTGAGGACTTACTAAGATCATAAGCCACCAACAACTCCTGGAGGTGTTGGGTGGTGGGACTTTGGCCTGTCCTTAATTTCCTCACGTTACACAAAGCTCTCAGTTCCAAGAATGGGAGTGTGTCATACTTGGAGGGGGAAGCTCAATGGCTTCCTGCAGGGCATCTTTGGATCCTGCTTTTAAAGACATTACTAGTGTGGTGTGGTGTATGCACTACCTACTCTAGTGTGGCCTACTAAACTCTCTTGAGTTGTAGAAAGGGTTGTGCTATCCCTTAACACACAACTCTAAGTTCAGTAGAACTTACTGATATTCTAAGCTTAAATTATATGTACCTTAGGTACCTTTAGTGGTTTTCAGTTGATCAATTCAATTGAGATTATCTGGTAAAACAATAGCAAGCTGGAATCCCACACGCTGCACACCAATGTGAGAAGTTGGCCTGGCATATGCTGTCCACTAATTATAGTGGGCACCTTGGACCAGTCCAAATCGACTCTTATGGTAGGTAGGTTAAAGACAACCTTATTGAAAGCTATCCTAGTGGTAGCTGTGGAGAGCAGCCTTCAGGCTAAGTCTTGAAGGAATGTAAAGCAGCTTGTTTTACCAGTCTATAATCTCTTGAGTGACCAAATGAAAGAGCACCACACCAGGTATATATTCAAAATATATGTATTTATTACTAAACACACCCCTCTAGTCTCTTTATGAGGCTAGAGTTCGAAGTACATAGGTTATAAGATCTTAAATCACAGTAATAGCACAAATACACGTTTGGGCCCTAGGGGCGTACCAAACCATATACCAATAAAGTGGTATGCGAACCACGACTGAACTAGACACTAGGCCTAGAGCCTCTAGAAGTGCTTGGACCACAAGGAACCACCCAAGGTAGTGACACAGGGGACCCACGGGAGACGCGTGCAGTGTAAATACACAACCGCGATACGCCGTTAACTTCTATGGAGAAAGTCGGGATCGGGAAAATAGAGGAAAGGGACACTTTAAAAAGGACTAGGACAAAACCCTTTGAGATCTAGGACTTTGAAGAGTCTCTACCCACGGGAGCACCGGAGTACTCGTGTTACCTCACCCAGGGAAGCCGGGTGCATAGGTGCCTTTCGGGGTCGGGTTTCGTCGTCGTTTCGTATGGCGATCTGCTGCAAAGTGCTGCTGGCGACCAGGAGAAAAGTGTCCGGGTGGATCCAAGAGTGGATCGGAGTTCTGAAGAACCTGAAAGCAGAGGGGACAGAGTCTGGGTCACTAGCCAGTGACCAGGAAGGCGATGGACAGATGCCCACCGATGTCGAGTGCTTCAGGTGCGTTGACGGTTGTCTCGTTTCTGCAGCCACGAGGTCCAGGAGGCGTTGTTGGTGACCAGGAGCAGGATTCTGGCTGGTGCACGATGTCTGTCGAGTGCTGCGGTGTCGGCGACCGGATTGGACCCAACAAGCCTTGGCAACGGCAAGTCTCGATGTAGCTGAAGATCGTCGATGGTGCAGACCAGCAAGGTCTGGGGAACTCACCCAGCGAGGGTAAGTCAGGGCAGGCCTGGAGCAACCAGGGGAGCCCTTTGGTTTCTTTAGAAAGTCTTCTGGGGACCCACGAGCCGGCTGGCAAGGGATTGCAAAGACACCTCGGGCGGAATCACTCAACAGGGGCCCACGGTCACTCAGGACGGTGTAGGCCTCTGATCTTCGGAGGGATTCCTGCTGGAGGTTGGGACCATACGTGGTCCAAAGCACAGGTTCGTAGAACGTTGTGAAGGGGTTGCACTCGATAATAGTGCACGGTACCCAGGGGTCGCGGTTCCTCGTCACTCGTGGGGTCCACTTGCCTCAGCTTCGCTGGGGACTCACGATGGCCTTGCAGAAGTCAGGAAATCCACTTCTTGGGCTGCAGGGACTTCGGACTCCGGCGGGAGCGGCGTAGTTTGCGACCGTCGTTATCGGTTTTGGTGCCTGCCAAGCAGGGGAGTCACTCCTTGACCCCAAGGGAGATTCTTCAGTCCTCTAATCGTGATGTAGAGCGTCGAAGGTCCAGGATTCAGTTTCAAAGTTTAGTCCAGGGATATCTAATCTTGCTGTGGCAAGGGTTCCCTATTTTAACTAGTAAAACAGGGAGGGACTAACTCTATGACCCCACCTATGGGAGGGTCAAGGGAGGGGGTGGCTACACCCACTTCCCTTTGTCCAGTTTCGTGCCAGAGCAGGGGCAGGTAGCCCCTGAGCTGGTTTGAACTGGCATATGCACAGAGGAGCCTTTTGCTCCCCCAGTGCAGGACTTCAAAGCACTCTAAGAGTGCACCCACCCAGCCCCAATACACATTATCCTGTCTGGGGAGGTGGTCACACCTCCCTGCAACAGGAAACCTATTGTCCAGGCCTCCCCTGCCGGAGTTTCGTCCAGCAGCAGGAGGCCAGACTTGTGTCTGTGGCAGCAGCATCCATTTTGTGATGCCAGGGCTTCAGAAAGAAGTTACCGGGTAAGCCAGAGTTAACATGTCTTTCCCTCTAGAAGGGTGGAATGCTACCCCCGCCGCCAGGATTGGCGGGGGGTAGTATTCCAAGATGTTTGACAGCAAACACGACATGTTTAGGTGCAGCCATTCCAAAGTTAGCATTTTACCGCGAGGATATAATGCGCTTAAGAGTATATGGTCAGGCTGCACTACAAACAGCATCAGAGATGGTCTCCGAACGCTGCAGAGGGGCCCTGCTCATGCAGGGGCACCCTCTCACATAGGAACCATGCACTCTGCCTTTAGGATTGATAAGGCCTGCCTTAGGAGTGACTTATAGGTTTCTAGGTGTGTATGTATTTCGTGATATAGGTAACCTATATCACAGTAAGGGGTGCATGCACCACCTTACCCAGGCTGCAGTAGCAGACCTGTGGTGTCAGTTTGGATGGCCTTCCAGGGGTGGCATAATACATGCTGCAGCCCCTGGCAGGCCTCTGAGGTACCTATGCCCTTGGTACATAGTATACCATATACTAAGGACTTATAAGGGCACTCCAGATGCCAATCAGAGATGTGCCTAAGGCACATGGAATCCATTTTACAGAGAAAGCAGATAGACTGGGGCCCTGAATAGCAGGATCCCAGTCCAACTAAGTCATAAACCAGCAAAACACCATAAAAAAGTGGGGGCAACCATATAGTCAGATTCCACCTTCCTACAAGGAAGACAACTTCAGGAAGGACTAGAGCCAGGAGCAGGGCCAGGAAGACAACTTCAGGAAGGACTAGAGCCAGGAGCAGGGCCAGGAAGACAACTTCAGGAAGGACTAGAGCCAGGAAGACAACTTCAGGAAGGACTAGAGCCAGGAAGACAAGCTTCAGGAAGGACTAGAGCCAGGAGCAGGGTCAGGAAGACAACTTCAGGAAGGACTAGAGCCAGGAGAAGGTCCAGGAAGACAAGCTTCAGGAAGGACTAGAGCCAGGACTAGAGCCAGGAAGACAAGCTTCAGGAAGGACTAGAGCCAGGAGCAGGGCCAGGAAGAGAAGCTTCAGGAAGCACAAGAGCCAGGAGAAGGGCCAGGAAGACAAGCTACAGGAAGTACTAGAGCCAGGAAGACAACTTCAGGAAGGACTAGAGTCAGGAAGACAAGATTCAGGAAGGACTAGAGCCAGGAGCAGGGCCAGGAAGACAACTTCAGGAAGGACTAGAGCCAGGAGCAGGGCCAGGAAGACAAGCTTCAGGAAGGACTAGAGCCAGGAAGACAAGCTTCAGGAAGGACTAGAGCCAGGAGCAGGGCCAGGAAGACAACTTCAGGAAGGACTAGAGCCAGGAGCAGGGCCAGGAAGACAGCTTCAGGAAGGACTAGAGCCAGGAAGACAACTTCAGGAAGGACTAGAGCCAGGAAGACAAGCTTCAGGAAGGACTAGAGCCAGGAGCAGGGTCAGGAAGACAACTTCAGGAAGGACTAGAGCCAGGAGAAGGTCCAGGAAGACAAGCTTCAGGAAGGACTAGAGCAAGGACTAGAGCCAGGAAGACAAGCTTCAGGAAGGACTAGAGCCAGGAGCAGGGCCAGGAAGAGAAGCTTCAGGAAGGACAAGAGCCAGGAGAAGGGCCAGGAAGACAAGCTTCAGGAAGGATTAGAGCCAGGAAGACAACTTCAGGAAGGACTAGAGCCAGGAAGACAAGCTTCAGGAAGGACTAGAGCCAGGAGCAGGGCCAGGAAGACAACTTCAGGAAGGACTAGAGCCAGGAGCAGGGCCAGGAAGACAAGCTTCAGGAAGGACTAGAGCCAGGAGCAGGGCCAGGAAGACAAGCTTCAGGAAGGACTAGAGCCAGGAAGACAAGCTTCAGGAAGGACTAGAGCCAGGAGCAGGGCCAGGAAGAGAAGCTTCAGGAAGGACTAGAGCCAGGAGCAGGGCCAGGAAGACAAGCTTCAGGAAGGACTAGAGCCAGGAGAAGGGCCAGGAAGACAAGCTTCAGGAAGGACTAGAGCCAGGAGCAGGGCCAGGAAGAGAAGCTTCAGGAAGGACTAGAGCCAGGAGCAGGGCCAGGAAGACAAGCTTCAGGAAGGACTAGAGCCAGGAGCAGGGCCAGGAAGACAACTTCAGGAAGGACTAGAGCCAGGAGCAGGGCCAGGAAGACAACTTCAGGAAGGACTAGAGCCAGGAGAAGGTCCAGGAAGACAAGCCTCAGGAAGGACTAGAGCCAGGAGCAGGGCCAGGAAGACAACTTCAGGAAGGACTAGAGCCAGGAGAAGGGCCAGGAAGACAAGCTTCAGGAAGGACTAGAGCCAGGACTAGAGCCAGGAAGACAAGCTTCAGGAAGGACTAGAGCCAGGAGCAGGGCCAGGAAGAGAAGCTTCAGGAAGGACTAGAGCCAGGAGCAGGGTCAGGAAGACAAGCTTCAGGAAGGACTAGAGCCAGGAGCAGGGCCAGGAAGACAAGCTTCAGGAAGTACTAGAGCCAGGAGAAGGGCCAGGAAGACAAGCTTCAGGAAGGACTAGAGCCAGGAGCAGGGTCAGGAAGACAACTTCAGGAAGGACTAGAGCCAGGAGAAGGGCCAGGAAGACAAGCTTCAGGAAGGACTAGAGCCAGGACTAGAGCCAGGAAGACAAGCTTCAGGAAGGACTAGAGCCAGGAGCAGGGCCAGGAAGAGAAGCTTCAGGAAGGACTAGAGCCAGGAGCAGGGTCAGGAAGACAAGCTTCAGGAAGGACTAGAGCCAGGAGCAGGGCCAGGAAGACAACTTCAGGAAGGACTAGAGCCAGGAGCAGGGCCAGGAAGACAACTTCAGGAAGGACTAGAGCCAGGAGCAGGGCCAGGAAGACAACTTCAGGAAGGACTAGAGCCAGGAGAAGGGCCAGGAAGACAAGCCTCAGGAAGGACTAGAGCCAGGAGCAGGGCCAGGAAGACAACTTCAGGAAGGACTAGAGCCAGGAGCAGGGCCAGGAAGACAACTTCAGGAAGGACTAGAGCCAGGTGCAGGGCCAGGAAGACAACTTCAGGAAGGACTAGAGCCAGGAGAAGGGCAAGGAAGACAAGCTTCAGGAAGGACTAGAGCCAGGAGCAGGGCCAGGAAGACAACTTCAGGAAGGACTAGAGCCAGGAGCAGGGCTAGGAAGACAAGCTTCAGGAAGGACTAGAGCCAGGAAGACAAGCTTCAGGAAGGACTAGAGCCAGGAGCAGGGCCACGAAGAGAAGCTTCAGGAAGGACTAGAGCCAGGAGCAGGGCCAGGAAGACAAGCTTCAGGAAGGACTAGAGCCAGGAGCAGGGCCAGGAAGACAACTTCAGGAAGGACTAGAGCCAGGAGCAGGGCCAGGAAGACAACTTCAGGAAGGACTAGAGCCAGGAGAAGGGCCAGGAAGACAAGCTTCAGGAAGGAGTAGAGCCAGGAGCAGGGCCAGGAAGACAACTTCAGGAAGGACTAGAGCCAGGAGCAGGGCCAGGAAGACAACTTCAGGAAGGACTAGAGACAGGAGAAGGGCCAGGAAGACAAGCTTCAGGAAGGACTAGAGCCAGGAGCAGGGCCAGGAAGAGAAGCTTCAGGAAGGACTAGAGGCAGGAGAAGGGCCAGGAAGACAAGCTTCAGGAAGGACTAGAGCCAGGATCAGGGCCAGGAAGAGAAGCTTCAGTAAGGACTAGAGCCAGGAGCAGGGCCAGGAAGACAACTTCAGGAAGGACTAGAGCCAGGAGCAGGGCCAGGAAGACAACTTCAGGAAGGACTAGAGCCAGGAGCAGGGCCAGGAAGACAAGCTTCAGGAAGGACTAGAGGCCAGGAGCAGGGCCAGGAAGACAACTTCAGGAAGGACTAGAGCCAGGAGCAGGGCCAGGAAGACAAGCTTCAGGAAGGACTAGAGCCAGGAGCAGGGCCAGGAAGACAAGCTTCAGGAAGGACTAGAGCCAGGAAGACAAGCTTCAGGAAGGACTAGAGCCAGGAGCAGGGCCAGGAAGACAACTTCAGGAAGGACTAGAGCCAGGAGCAGGGCCAGGAAGACAACTTCAGGAAGGACTAGAGCTGCCAGGAGAAGGGCCAGGAAGACAAGCTTCAGGAAGGACTAGAGCCAGGAGCAGGGCCAGGAAGACAACTTCAGGAAGGACTAGAGCCAGGAGCAGGGCCAGGAAGACAACTTCAGGAAGCACTAGAGCCAGGAGCTGGGCCAGGAAGACAAGCTTCAGGAAGGACTAAAGCCAGGAGCAGGGCCAGGAAGACAAGCTTCAGGTAGGACTAGAGCCAGGAGCAGGGCCAGGAAGACAAGCTTCAGGAAGGACTAGAGCCAGGAAGACATGCTTCGGGAAGGACTAGAGCCAGGAGAAGGGCCAGGAAGACAAGCTTCAGGAAGGACTAAAGCCAGGAGCAGGGCCAGTAAGACAAGCTTCAGGAAGGACTAGAGCCAGGAGCAGGGCCAGGAAGACAAGCTTCAGGAAGGACTAGAGCCAGAAGCAGGGCCAGGAAGACAATCTTCAGGAAGGACTAGAGCCAGGAGCAGGGCCAGGAAGACAAGCTTCAGGAAGGACTAGAGCCAGGAGCAGGGCCAGGAAGAGAAGCTTCAGGAAGGACTAGAGCCAGGAGCAGGGCCAGGAAGACAAGCTTCAGGAAGGACTAGAGCCAGGAGCAGGGCCAGGAAGAGAAGCTTCAGGAAGGACTAGAGCCATGAGCAGGGCCAGGAAGACAAGCTTCAAGAAGTACTAGTGCCAGGAGCAGGGCCAGGAAAACAAGCTTCAGGAAGGACTAGAGCCAGGAAGACAAGCTTCAGGAAGGACTAGAGCCAGGAGCAGGGCCAGGAAGACAAGCTTCAGGAAGGACTAGAGCCAGGAGCAGGGCCAGGAAGAGAAGCTTCAGGAAGGACTAGAGCCAGGAGCAGGGCCAGGAAGACAAGCTTCAGGAAGGACTAGAGCCAGGAGCAGGGCCAGGAAGACAAGCTTCAGGAAGGACTAGAGCCAGGAGCAGGGCCAGGAAGACAAGCTTCAGGAAGGACTAGAGCCAGGAGCAGGGCCAGGAAGACAAGCTTCAGGAAAGACTAGAGCCAGGAGCAGGGCCAGGAAGACAAGCTTCAGGAAGGACTAGAGCCTGGAGCAGGGCCAGGAAGAGAAGCTTCAGGAAGGACTAGAGCCAGGAGCAGGGCCAGGAAGACAAGCTTCAAGAAGGACTAGAGCCAGGAGCAGGGCCAGGAAGACAAGCTTCAGGAAGGACTAGAGCCAGGAAGACAAGCTTCAGGAAGGACTAGAGCCAGGAGCAGGGCCAGGAAGACAAGCTTCAGGAAGGACTAGAGCCAGGAGCAGGGCCAGGAAGACAACTTCAGGAAGGACTAGAGCCAGGAGCAGCAGATTCAGAAAACCAGTGCCAGAATGATCAGACCTACTCAGACCAGGGTAATGATGCTGACGAGAAGGACCAAAACTACCCAGAAAAGAAGGGCTAAGAACAGGAATAGGAGGAAGATCAACACTTCTTTTTAAGGAATTAGACTCAAGCATGCGGTCAGTTGTATTTAACACTTACTGGCTGAACATAGCTAAAAAGGCATCTGACAAACACCTTGAATGACATCTTGCTAGGCACATAGATTCCATTTATTAAAAAGATATATAGCTTTTCTTCCGTCATGAGATTGAAATGAAGCCTCTCGATTATACTCCATTGGTGACGTGCATACGGGCTTCATGCAATTGTTTCTATTTTGATAAGATCACCCGGGTAAACATCTGATGGCACCATGCCACTGGGATACAACTTTTCCAAATCTTTCCTTAGCTTTTACAATGTAATGTTTTCAGGTGTTTTAGCCTGATTTGTTTAATTGAACTGACCCAGAATTAATAATTCCAGAATGCATTGCTGCAGAAAAAGGAGTGTTTTGATAACATGGAGTCTTTTGGATTCCCATAGATGGCCCTTGTATCTTTCCATGACATTGTAAGAGCGAGTACATAGCTGTAGAAGAAAAAAGCTTCACCCAGTCTTGCAAAGGTGCTAGTCATCTTTTTAAAATGAACAATGGTATTAAATATTGTAGATGAACTGACTGGATTGAAATTCAGCTATATTTATTTTCAATTAGTTATGAATAATTTATGTGATTTGCAGACGGTTGTTCATGGAAATATATGGATTCTTCGGTGTCAGCATTTGTAGGGGTTTTATGTAAAATAAATCTCAAAATAAGCGTACTGTGATTGTCAGAAGACTTATCAGTCCTATAGCAGGTTCTGAATGAATTATCAAAAGCCAAAATGTTTTGACAGTTTCTGACTTTGTAGCGCAGTTGATGATAAAGGCAACGCCTGGTTTGGTACACGAGCCACAAATGTTGCACTCGTAGATACATATAGGACTGGCCTACCATACACTAGAGAATCTATTTGGAATGGCCTTTTGAAAAGATGCATATTGGGCATTGATTTTATTATTCAGAGTGGATTGGATCAAAGATTTGGGTCACGTAAGCATCCAAGAATGATGGGCAAATTGTTAGAATACAGTTAATAAATAGAAATATGAAATAATATGAATTTTACATGTAAAAATTGTAGCCCTTGATGTTTATGCAAGAAGGCGAGTAATACCAAGGAGAATTTCAATCAAGGTTGATAAAGGTGGATCATTTGGCTACTACCAGAGGGTCGAATGCAATTGCTGCCATTAAAGGTAAGAAAAAGCTAGTACCCAATAGGAAAACAAAGCTGCCACCACCAATGGCAATTTTATTCAATTTAGGTATTTGATAAAGTAGGTCTTAGCTACAAAGAGCAGCAAATCGCTTTACAAAAGCATTATTTATTTTCAGCCAGAGTATCTCAAAAATTAGGTTGCGTACCTGGTGTGGTGTGAGGGGCCGGAGCATCTCGAAAATGAGGTAGGACCAGATTAACCCAATAGGATTTTATTCAATTAGTGGGCTTCCAATTTGTTCAGCACCAGACATCAGTTATTAATTGCATAGTTACATTGTATATATTGATATAATTAAGGACAAAATGAGACAAATAGATTTTCCCAGAATCATATAGCGGAGAAAAGATTAGAAGTCAGCCCCAAGGTGCAACAATCTGGCCTCTAGACCACAGTTAACAGAGTCATCACGAGAAGAGAGAGAGCTCCACTACAAACAGCGAGCACAATACAGACACTGCTAGAAGCCCTTGTCCTCCTGGTCTTGATCATTCTGGTCCTTCTTGCCCTGTGCCTTGTCCTCATGGACCTTCTGGCACTGCACCCACTGGTCTAGAACATCTTAGTCCTGGTTTTCTTTGGGTCCTTGTGAGCCTGGCCATTTCTGTCCTGTCCTCTTGGCCGTCCAGGTCCAGTCCCCTTGGTCTTCCTGGTCTTAGCCATTTCGGTCCTTGTGTTTTTCCTCACTCTGGTCCTGGTCTTTCTGCTGCACTTGGAATGCGGCCAGAAATATATAGGATAAACCCCTTCTACCCAATAACGGAACCAGGGTATACGTATGTAATCAGAACAAACATTCTGCAAGCATTATTTGAAACTTTTTTTTCTGGGCGAGTTAACTCCACATACAATTAAAGTAGCTATAATCTACCGGAACACAGGATGAACACACCCTTTCAGTTGTATCCAAATGCAAACATTTATATACAGTCCAACTGTATTGTGCTGTACAATAGTGTAGATGGCAAAGTGCTCAATGATGTGAAGTGAAAACAGTGACAATATGATATACATATAAACAACGTAAAGCGAAGGGATGCCCCATTATTGAGTATTACACAGTCCAATATAATCTTGAATCCTTGTGTTGAAACATAAATCTGTTGTAGACGCTCCCTTCCTTAGTGTCAACCCAACAACTACTTTCAGTGGATCTCCTCAGGATAGCCCAAGCCATCTACTACAACACCTACAAAGTTAGACAAGAAAGTCTGTTCACTATTGTGGTGAAAACATTACATTGGTATCATCACTCTGCACCTGAATCAGAACATCCTTCCTCACCATGTAACTCATACAACGCTCTGTGGTATATAGGTAGTGTCACCAAATCTCAGGCCCGTTCCAGTCATTCTTGGCTGAAAAAACTCACTTGTCAAATTGACTGAGACCACCACTTAAAATCCAGTGAAATTAGGACACGCGTTGTGTGGTATCCTGCTCTACTTGATATTTAGTACGTCCTTTGTATCCTGTGCCCGTCTGCTCAGCCATGGATGTGATGGAATGTTCCTGTGTGTCTGGTTGAGTGAAAGGCCAGCTAGAGTATGTGGGCTGAGCAGCTGGGATGCTGCTCCCAGTGGGGCTACTGCTGCAAGCACCTTATAATCTACAATTCCTATAACTAAATACTCTTGATTACACTAAAGAATAAACTACCTTTTGGATTCACTATCATCTCTGCCTACCCTCATTCTTATGTTATTTCACATTGTTAAGTCCAAAGGAAACAAAAATAAGTTTAATAGAAGGATCACGTAATCCGCACCATTGGTCATTTTATTATCAGGGTTATTGCCTAGAAAGGAAAGGTGTAGCATCTTTGGTTCCTGATATAGCAAATTTGGGGTAAATGACTTTGAAGAATGTAGTGCCCTGTCTCCCTGCAATCTGTACACATCAAACATTATAAAATGGAAGAGATACATAGACGACATCTTTATGTTATGGAAAGGTGAACTACATGAAATGACAGACTTTATAACATTGTTGACTTCCCAGAGCCCTGATCTGACCATCATACGTAACCATAGCATAACAAAACGGAGATAAGGTACCTGGATCTGTTCATCAAGCACAACAAAGGCTCAGTCTATACGGCACTGTATCGGAAACCCACAGACAAGAACTCCTTGTTGGCCTACAACAGCTCCCTCACTCTGGGACAAGTCACCATTTGGTCAGTTTCTCCTTATCAGATGGTGCTGCACCAATAGAAGAAATGACTTCGGGACAGCAGAGATACTCAGCGTTAAACTGATGGAGAGAGGGTAGCCTAAAAGCATTATTTGTAGAGCCCTTAAACAGGCCTGTTATTTCCCCAGAGAATCCTTACTCACCCCAATGGAATGCAATGATTTAAAAAAAAAAAAATGTATTGGCATTTTGCATATTAACAGTACATGTTCATTCAGGTGCGTCACATCAACTTACACAATCTTTGTCCCCGCCTTGCGAAGATACAAATTTCACTTTTCACATGCTTCTGTCTTCAAGGTCTCCTTTGAGACGTTAGCTGCATGTATTCTACATATACCATTTTTTCAACTGATCCCCCCTCATAAGGCCGTGTTGTGCCAAACCTTCTCCGAGGAAAGAATCTGTCTTATTTTAATACACCTCATCCCTCTATGTTATTTTCGATCGTTGGGGACGCTCCGGGGGCCATTTCCGCACCTCTCTCTTCCTGTCCTGACTGCATCAGGTCTGCCTCCCCCACCGGGGGTCTTTTTCTTAGGTATGTCGCTGTCATGAGGTACCAGGCCCTCGCATCTTCTTCTAGCTTATCATCTCATCTGACTTTTTTCATTCGGATTAGCTCCGCTGTGGCCCATTCGTGCACGTCCCCAATCCATCTCTCAACTGTGGGGGATCTGAGCTTAGCCATCTAATTGCTATTCTTCTTTTTGCTAGTACTAAGCCTAGTTGAATGAATTTTCTAGTGAGCTTTTCAATTTTTAGCGTGGGGAGAAGCCCCAGCACCACCACTTTTATAGTGGTTGGGATTTTCTATCCCGTTGCGGTTTGTAGGCTGTCTATTATGGTCCCCAGAAGTGTGTTAGTTCAGGGCAGTCCCACACCATATGTATAAAGTGAGCGTCCGTGTATCTGCATCTAGGGCAGTGATTCGTGCGCTCCAGGTATATTTTATGCAATATTCGCAGGGTTAAATATGCCTCATGTATGATATTGTATTGTATGAGTTTGAACCTTGTGTTAGAGCTTATCTGTTTGGCCCCTTCATGCACTTTCGTCCATTCTGACGCTGTTAGGGGTTCATCCATTGCATTGTCCCATTTTGTGTGGATTGGGAGGGGCCCGATGGGGAGATCCTCACCAAGCGCTCTGTATATATGTGAGACCCGTCTACGTCCTCCTGCCAGGTTGGTTATCGTCTGCAGGATTGTTGTAATGGGTGGTTCCTGTGGGAATACCGGACACAATTCCCGGGCCACTGCTGAAATTTTTGCGTACTGCAGGTGTCGCCCTCTACCAAGCTCAAATGTGTTCTCTGCCTCCTCCCTCGTTATAAACTGCTCAGCTCTATATAAGTCTCCCATCATGTGGCAGCCCCCCTCCATCCATTTATTTATTGTCATTGTTTGCCCTACCATTTTGAATGGCTTTACAATCCATAATGGTGTATCTGGGGCATAGGGTGTGTGCCTAACTACCTTCAGTTTCCCAAACCGCAGCAACATGCCTTATAATGTATGGGAAGGATTCAAGCACTCCAGAACCCAGCATAAGGAGCTCCGGGAGAGGGGTCCCCCATGTGTGCCCGCCAGCAGCCATTTCTCCCAATTATCCTGGTCATCCAAGCAGTGCACCGCCTGTTGTAGTTGTGTAGCCATGTAATATAATTCCAATTGAGGGACTTCCAGACCCCCTGTTCCCATCTCCTCTGCAGGGTGCTTAGTTTTATCTGCTTCCTTTTGGAACCCCACAGTAAGTCTACTATCAGGCGTTCTAATTGTGAAAAATACCTGTGTGGGATTCTTTACAAGGAATTCTGAAGTGCATATAGACATCGTGGTAGGATGACCATTTTTGTTAGCGCCACATTGCCCATCAGGGACAGTGGGAGTTCTTTCCAAAAGTTGACCGATCTTTTAAAGCCCTCCACACTCCTTCCTATATTACTATCTAGATAAGCCATGTGCGTGTGTATCAGTTTAATCCCTAAATACCGTACTTCGTCACGTACCCATTTCATTCCCAATCTTGGCAGCTCAGCATCACTTTTTCCCACCAGTTTCGCCATTGGCAACAGTTTGGATTTCCCTGGATTAAGGCACAGGCCGGACAATTCCCAGAATCTCTCCAGCTCTATAATAAGCGCCAGTACTGCTTCCTTGGGGTGTCATAGGTACACTAGCATGTCGTCGGCATACATGGACACCACGTGATTCGTGTCCCCTAACCGAACTCCCCATCTTTCCATTTTGTTTCTCAGGGTAACCGCCAATGGCTCCATCGCAATGGCGAACAGGAGCGGGGACAGGGGCACCCCTGTCGGGTAGCCTTCCGTAATATGAAGCTTTCCTACACCTGGTCTTGAAGGTGTATCCTCGCTGCCGGCCTAGTGTACAATATTTTCATCCAGTTTATGTATTGTTTTCCAAATCCCATCTCCCCGTGTCCCTCACACGGGGAGAGCAGTGCTGCTTTGGATGACACGTGTGTTACTCTCGGCCTTCACAAGGGGGTTGTGCCACTTTTGTGGCACAGCCCTCATGCAAAATTATTTTAGAGATTTAGGGGCTTATTTACAAACCCATTGCGCCACCGGTGCGTCACGGCGCAGTGCGTCTACCCATATCTGCAAGGCCACGTAAAGGCACCCTGCGTGGCTTCTCATGGCCTTGTAAATACGGCCACTTTCACGGATTACTCTGCATGAAAGGAGTGATCCATGGGTGTTGCTGCGGGTGTTCCCACGCAACATCCGTGGAACCCAACGCCTTCCCTGATTTCCAAGGTTCTGTAAACCTGGGAATATGTCAGATTCCTTCGCCTCCCCTCATCCGAGCAAAATGTTCATATCCAAGACACATTTCATATTAATTGTTTTATACAGAAACAAGAAACAATTTTCCAAGTATAAATCATTTTCATGAAAGTCAAGAAAGACTTCCTTTAATAATGTAATTTTAACCTGTAGTGCTCGACCAATGTTGTAAGCACTTGTTCTTGTGAAATGTAAAGCAGTGATCACTCCTTCTTTTATGTATACACAATGGAACACGTGTGAATAGAAGGATTGCCACTCAACACAGTTTCAGGAACCTGGAAACAATAAACGAACCAATGACTATTTTTTATACTTGCAATGAATGAATGAATATTAGTCTTATAGAGTGCGAACTTTGCCCAAAGGCGTCAGGGCACTGCGGGTAGAGCCAGCTGTCGTAGGAAGCACAAAAACCAGCCTAGAAGTTAAAGAGTGAAGAGCCGTGTTTTTAGGGCCCACCGGAATAGAAGGGGGGAGTCTTGTCCAGAGATCGATAGCAGGAGAGAATGCCAAAGCTTAGAGGCAGCAACAGAAAAAGCTCTTCCCCCCCACCTGGCTCTCCTGAACCTGGGAACTACCAGCCAGTTATTTTTGTGAGCAACAGTCATTTTGTGCAGCCACCGTGTGTTACTATGTATGTTATAGATGGTCATTTTGGGTTTGTTATCCAGGCCTTCTTATTTGCTGCCCGTGTGGTGAGAGACTAGCATTTTGCGGATCCAGTGTGTGTGTGTGTGTGTGTGTGTGTGTGTGTGTGTGTGTGCGTGTGTATGCGCGTGTGTGCGTGTCTGTGTGTGTGTGTATGTGTGTGTGTGCACACGCACAAAAGTAACAAATGTGGGTGAGAGGGAGAGAACCAGAGAAAACCTGCTCTGGCAATGCCTGCATAAGATCTCTCTATATGAGTGAGTCTTCACTGGCACAGCAGGTATTGGGAGCTCCTCTTCCTTCACTGAGAGACATGTTCACTTATTGTGCGTGTACCTGTGTTCTCTGTGGGTGAGCCTTCAGTGGCATTGAGAGCACCTGTGTCTCCAGTGAGAGATCTGTGCTCTCCTGTTACATGCACTTGATTTCTGTGTATAGATGAGTCTCAGTGGCATTGAGAGCACCTGTGTCTCCAGTGAGAGATCTGTGCTCTCCTGTTACATGCACTTGATTTCTGTGTATAGATGAGTCTCAGTGGCATTGAGAGCACCTGTGTCTCCAGTGAGAGATCTGTGCTCTCCTGTTACATGCACTTGTTTCTGTGTATAGATGAGTCTCAGTGGCATTGAGAGCACCTGTGTCTCCAGTGAGAGATCTGTGCTCTCCTGTTACATGCACTTGATTTCTGTGTATAGATGAGTCTCAGTGGCATTGAGAGCACCTGTGTCTCCAGTGAGAGATCTGTGCTCTCCTGTTACATGCACTTGATTTCTGTGTATAGATGAGTCTCAGTGGCATTGAGAGCACCTGTGTCTCCAGTGAGAGATCTGTGCTCTCCTGTTACATGCACTTGATTTCTGTGTATAGATGAGTCTCAGTGGCATTGAGAGCACCTGTGTCTCCAGTGAGAGATCTGTGCTCTCCTGTTACATGCACTTGATTTCTGTGTATAGATGAGTCTCAGTGGCATTGTCTATATTGGGAGATCCTTTTTCCTCAAGTGAGCGGGGAGCACTCTAAAGATGCCTGTACCTGATCTCTGTGTATAAGTGAGTCTCAGTGACACTGCCTGTAATGAAAGCTCCTGTTTCCCCAGTGGAAGGTGTGCACACTGATGATGCCTGTACCTGATCTCAGTGTCAAAGAAGTCTTCAGAACCCCTGGGTTTATTGGGAGCACCAGCTCATTCAGTGAGAAATGGTAGCTTTGTTAATACCTGTACCTGGTCTCTCAGTATAAGTGAGTCTTCAGAGGCAGTGCTTGCCCCGTGAGCACCTGCACTTCCAGTGAGATGTGTGCACTGTAATGATGCCTGTACCTGGTCTCCCAGTATAAGTGAGTCTTCAGAGGCAGTGCTTGCCCCGTGAGCACCTGCACTTCCAGTGAGAAGTGTGCACTGTAATGATGCCTGTACCTGGTCTCTCAGTATAAGTGAGTCTTCAGAGGCAGTGCTTGCCCCGTGAGCACCTGCACTTCCAGTGAGATGTGTGCACTGTAATGATGCCTGTACCTGGTCTCTCTGTATGCAGGAGTCTTCAGAGGCAGTGCTTGCCCTGTGAGCACCTGCACTTCCAGTGAGATGTGTGCTCTGTAATGATGCCTGTACCTGGTCTCCCAGTATGAGTGAGTCTTCAGAGCAGTGCTTCCCCGTGAGCACCTGCACTTCCAGTGAGATGTGTGCACTGTAATGATGCCTGTACCTGGTCTCTCAGTATAAGTGAGTCTTCAGAGGCAGTGCTTGCCCTGTGAGCACCTGCACTTCCAGTGAGATGTGTGCACTGTAATTGTGCCTGTACCTGGTCTCTCAGTATAAGTGAGTCTTCAGAGGCAGTGCTTGCCCCGTGAGCACCTGCACTTCCAGTGAGATGTGTGAACTGTAATGATGCCTGTACCTGGTCCCTCAGTATAAGTGAGTCTTCAGAGGCAGTGCTTGCCCAGTGAGCACCTGCACTTCCAGTGAGATGTGTGTACTGTAATGATGCCTGTACCTGGTCTCTCAGTATAAGTGAGTCTTCAGAGGCAGTGCTTGCCCTGTAAGCACCTGTACTTCCAGTGAGAAGTGTGCACTGTAATGATGCCTGTACCTGGTCCCTCAGTATAAGTGAGTCTTCAGAGGCAGTGCTTGCCCAGTGAGCACCTGCACTTCCAGTGAGATGTGTGTACTGTAATGATGCCTGTACCTGGTCTCTCAGTATAAGTGAGTCTTCAGAGGCTTCAGCCCGACTCGACCCCCGGGCCTCTTCTGCTCCACGTCCCACCTTCTCCTCACCTGGACATCAACACTGTGGCTCAATCCACTGCACTCTCTCCGAATCTGTGACTCAGCCAGCAGGAGCCTCAGCCAGGTGGGATTTCACAAGC
This sequence comes from Calotriton arnoldi, assembly GCA_963921515.1. NCBI lineage: Eukaryota > Metazoa > Chordata > Amphibia > Caudata > Salamandridae > Calotriton > Calotriton arnoldi. The sequence continues at coordinate 52,344 of CAWUFW010023127.1, read as the reverse complement.
CTAGGTACAGCAGTCGCTGCCAAGTCTGCTGGGGAACCTCCTGATGCAGGTGATGCAACAGGGCCGCCTTACACGTGAAATTGCAGCACTCCCACAACACAAGTTCGGCACAGTTTAGGGGCCTCACCCTCCACAGCGTCTGGACATCACCACATCCTCCAGCCTGTGATGCAGAGAGCCAACCATTAGCAATCTCCTCCATGCACCCCGGTGTAGTGGTGGCATGTGTTATGCAATGCAGACCTCCCTATGTTGGTGCGCAGGAGTGCTTCTACCGATCACAGCTCCAAGGGGTGCCAGTTAGTCTTCTCACACAGGTCACCAATGTGTCTCCATGTAACCTGCCAGACTCTGCCACCAGGTAAGGGCAATTGCCGACGCCTCAATGTCTACCGTCACAGCCCACAGGCTTAGGCCTGATGTGGCCCACCTCCACCGTCAGGCTGCAGCAACTCCATAGCACCTCCGCCTCCCACTCTGGGTCTCAGATGCAGGCCCAGCGAGCCCCGGAGACTGTCCATGCTTCCAGGCATCGGCTACAATGGTGTCGCAAGGATGGCGCTATAAAAGGTGCTGCATCACTGGTTTTCCCCCCGCGATGTGCCTCTTTTCATAAATGAGGCCCTGATTCTGAATTTCCTCTTCCCCTGGGGCTCTGGCTGGTCATAATGGCTGTTGGTGCGTTTGGAGGGGGGTTGTTGACCTGTGCTGAACTTGGCCCTGGCTGCTCCATTCTGCATTCCATTGTTTTTACTTTATTTTTTTCATTAGAGGTGGATTTATGCCTCTAGAGTCTGAAAAGTGGCGTTGAGCTGACTAACGTGAATTTTTTTTGCCACTAATTTGCCTTTCGTCACTTTTTCTAGCTAACATCAATATTTTTATCGCCTTGACGCTAGTTTTAGGGGCAGTTTAGTTTTCAAAGCGGCTAGCTGATACTATCGCCATGTAGCGACGTATTGTAAATACGTTGCTAACAGGGCGATAGATTTCGGCGATAGACAGCGTTAAGGAAATTGCCGCTAATCAACGGAAAAACTGGTTAGCAGCAAATTTTGTAAATATGCCCCTCAGATGGATTCCCACCACATCCAGAAAGACGGTCATCCACACTCTCATCAGCAGTAGACTCGACTACGGCAATGCACTCTGCCGACGTCCCCCAGAAACTCCTTAAGAAACTACAGAACTTTCAAAATGCTGCAGCCAGACTGGTCCTCAACCTCCCCCACTGCAGTCACATCACAGAGCACTTTTGAGAACTCCATTGGCTCCCAGTCAACAAAAGAATTGTTTTCAAGCTCCTAACACACGCCTACAAAGCCATCCCCGACACAGGACCAGCATATCTGAACCACCGCCTCTCATTCCACACCCCCACCAGACACCGTAGCTCCACCCAACTGGCCCTGGCCACCGTCCCTCCGATCCACAAGACCAGAGCAGGAGGAAGATCTTCCTCCTACTTCGCTGCCAAGTCCTGCCTCTCCACCTCAGGCAATCCCTGTCGCTGACCCAATTCAGAAAGTATCTCAAGACCTGGCTCTTCGACTGAACCCTAGAGCCCAGACAGATCAGCAACCCCCCACCCCTCCCCCTTCAGCGCCTTGAGACCCTCATGGGTGAGTATTCACACTTTATAAACCCCTAATTGATTGATTACCTAATATTTGGTGTTACTTCCATGCTCAATTGAACAGTCTGTGAAGAATAAAAGTCTGGATCAGTTTATCGGCCCTCAATTGATCTGCAGTGATGGCCATACCCGGTGTTACCCACCCACCCTTCACAGGAAGACTACAAGTCCAAGTATGAGGTAGGGTAGCAGTTATAATCTGGAACAATCATGAAACTGAAGTGGATCAGAGTTTGCCTGTACTTGCAAAAAAAAATGCATTATATGCAGAGACTGCCAGGGGCAATCTGAGATGGTAAGGAGCAGGAGTCCAAAACAACAGAAATATTAGAGTGAAAAGCACTGAGGAATTCATAAGGCACAGACAGTACAGGAGTGTAGGTGAAACAGAAACAAAAAACTGTCATAGAGAGATTGAGACATTGCAAAGATGCACAGGGATGGCCAAACGCTGGTGGAAGTAGAGACTCAAACAGGAAATTATACATGATCTCTGCTTTTAGCTAGCGACAAGGTAAGTAAATGGCTTTGCTATTTTCATTCTGTGAGCAAAGAGTACATTCTCTGCTATTTTTTCAGGCGGACAGGTAAAAGTGAAGTTTCTTAGGTCTTTCCATGGTAGCTGGTGAAATAGTCTATGATCTCCTCTATTTAATTGGCAGTCGAGTAAATAGCATAGTCTCTTTGTCATTTGCACGGTCGCTGGCCAAGTAGTACATGACCACTGTTATCCAGTGAGCAGCTGCAATAGTACATGATCGCTGCTATCTAGTCGGCTGCTGGGTAAATAGTGAAGTTTCTTTGCTATTGTCATGGCCAAGTAGTACATAATCTCTGCTACCTAGCCTGCGGTTGGGTAAATAGCAGTGGACATTTGCTATTTATTTAACCAGCTGCATTAAATAGCCCCTATCTTTAGTTTAAAGGTGACTTGAAGAAGAAGAACAAGGAATAAAAAAAGATGCCAGTAAATTGAACATAAAACACATGACTCAGTCACATGCAACATACCTCAGTGGATGACGAAAGATGGGACTGTGTGTACGCTGCCACCTTTCCATTTTAGGGAGATGGCGATTACTCACTGCAGCCCACCCTACTCAGTCTATCAAGCAGCCCATGGGATGGTTCACCCCTCCATCCTGGGTCTCTCTCTTTCTGGTCAAATCCTTAATGCTCGCCTACAACTCCAAGTGGAGACAGAGGTCTGTGAGCTGCAGTCTCCGCAGGACAAGTCATGCTGCTCCCACATGGCTGCAGCTATGTGCTCTCTCTTAATTGCCTCATGGCTAGGTCTGTGCGATACAAGTAATACATACAGATATACCTATGGCAAGATTTCTCTTATACACTTCAATTAAAGACCCCTGCGCATTTGATGCCTCGCCTATTGCATTGGAAGATTGACCATTTATTGCACAACACACGTTTCATAAAAAAACAAGTGGTGGCTGCAACCAGTGGCTCGATACATAGCAGAAAGGTGCAATGGCCGGGTGTCACCAACAAGACAGGGCATTGCAGCATTGCTGACCACATTGCACCTGCTGGTTATCATTTCCTGCTGCTCACACAGTCTTCCCATAAATAGTGAAGGAATATATTTAAGGTGTTTTTGGTCTTACCATTTCTTACCTTTGTTTTAGGGTCGCTAAAGCAGATTGATGCTGGTGGAGCGCAGTTTGTAGCAGGGGCCAACTCCGATGACAACATTTTCTGCCTGGGTGAAAGCGCCACGGTGTCAGCGAATGGTGGTTCTCCATTGTCCTGGACCAGCATTCCAGGGAGCCTCAAGTACTACAGCTGTGGCCCTCTGGGCTGTTGGGGAGTGAACTCAGCCAATGCCATCTACTACCGATCCTCCACCACCCCAAACTCCTGCGCTGGCACCGACTGGCAGTTCGTCAGTGGTAGCCTTGTCATGATTGAAGTTGGGCGCGATGGGTCCGTACATGGAGTCAACGGCGCGGGTGTACTGTATCGAAGGTAAAGTCATGGGAATGGAAGGAAATGGTGATGGCCTGCTATTGTTGAGAGAGATAGACATGCATACTGATGAGGGGCGAGGACCATCAGCCGTAGCTAGTCTGAGCCTGTATATAGCCAGGAATTGCAGTCACAACAGTTCCTGTCAATGCATTTCTCTGTTTGGTGCAGGGCTCCATCAGCAGAACAGAGTCCTGCACCAAACAGTTTTCTTTTTTTATTTTTCAAAAATAAGAACAAAAACTCTCAATGGTGAGGTGTGTATTTAGCAGTTTTCACTGCCCATTCCTGCCAGGGTTTTCCAGGCGGTGACAGGCAGTGAAAACTGATCCCTAATGCTAATACTCTAAATCAGGTGGGCAGAAATAAAAGGTCTGCCTTTGACGGACTTTACTCCACAGGGCCATCGGAGGGGTCTAATCACGGAGACATAGTAGTCTCCACAGTAATTAAACCTTTGGTCCACCAGCATATAAATTTGGTGGTGGTATGTATACTCTGTCGCCATTGTGTCGGAGTATATATATACCGCCGAAATGTAAATCATGCCCTTTATTTTTGAAGGGGAACTTTTGAATCATCTGGGGAGGGGGCTTTAAAACATTTAAATTGCTTGAACCCTGAATCTTATGAGCGCTATAGACAACATTTCCTTGCTCTACTTTATAAGCGGAACTCAGACTCAAAAAAAGTGCCTGTTTTTAATTTAGCTTAATATGTTTCTCCTCTAGATATTATTACCTTTAGAGTGTAGCAGCGTACAGCAAATCAAATGTGCGTAAATCTTAATATACATTTAACTAAGAAACATTGTCATATAACATTCCTACTACTGCCTGAAAGGCTCATATAAACATAGCATACATTCCATTCTATAAATATTCCATTAAAGTAAAACAGATTGCAAGATCAACAGTGAGTGAGACCATTCAAGCCCACAACAACACAGGTCATTAGATTACAAAACAAGTTCACCCACCTAGCCCAGGAAGCAGCCAATGTGTAGGAATAAATGTTGCTTTTTCTGCACTATGCATCGGTGTATTATGTGCCTGGACATCATCCACTAATGTATGCCCACTACCTACCTGAAGCTTGATCCCACAAAAACTTCTCAGTACACCAGGCAGTCTACACTCGTCCCCTTGGAAGTCAAAGTGAGTCCCTCCCGCTGTCTTGAAGTACACTCAGTACTTGAGCTGTGGGTAAAGCAGAAGTGAGTCCCTCCCATACCCATCAAGCACCTGAAGCTTGACCCCACCAAAACATCTCAGAACACCAGGCAGTCTACACTCGTCCCCTTGGAAGTCAAAGCGAGTCCCTCCCGCTGTCTTGAAGTACACTCAGTACATGAGCTGTGGGTAAAGCAGAAGTGAGTCCCTCCCATACCCAACACCAACCTGAAACTTGACCCCACCAAAATTTCTCAGTACACCAGGCAGTCTACACTCTTCTCCTTTGAGGTCAAAGCAGAAGTGAGTCCCTCCCGCTGCCTTGAAGAACACTCAGTACTTGAGCTGTGGGTAAAGCAGAAGTGTGTCCCTCCAATACCCACCACCTACCTGAATTTTAACCCCACCAAAGCTTCTCAGTTCACCAGGCAGTCTACACTCTTCTCCTTGGAAGTCAAAGTGAGTCCCTCCGGCTGTCTTGAAGTACACTCAGTACTTGAGCTGTGGGTAAAGCAGAAGTGAGTCCCTCCCATACCCATCAAGCACCTGAAGCTTGACCCCACCAAATCATCTCAGAACACCAGGCAGTCTACACTCGTCCCCTTGGAAGTCAAAGCGAGTCCCTCCCGCTGTCTTGAAGTACACTCAGTACATGAGCTGTGGGTAAAGCAGAAGTGAGTCCCTCCCATACCCAACACCAACCTGAAACTTGACCCCACCAAAATTTCTCAGTACACCAGGCAGTCTACACTGTTCTCCTTTGAGGTCAAAGCAGAAGTGAGTCCCTCCCGCTGCCTTGACGTACACTCAGTACTTGAGCTGTGGGTAAAGCAGGTGAGTCCCTCCCATACCCACCAAGCACCTGAATCTTAGACCCACCAAAACGTCTCAGTACACCAGGCAGTCTACACTCTTCTCCTTGGACGTCAATGCAGAAGTGAGTCCCTGCTGCTGCCTTGAGGTGCACTCAGTACTTGAGCTGTGGGAAAAGCAGAAGTGAGTCCCTGACATACCCACCAACTACCTGAAACTTGACCCCACCAAAACTTCTCAGTACACCAGGCAGTCTACACTCTTCTCCTTTGAGGTCAAAGCAGAAGAGAGCCCCTCCCGCTGCCTTGAAGAACACTAAGTATTTGAGCTGTGGGTAAAGCAGAAGTGTGTCCCTCCCATACCCACCACCTACCTGAATTTTATCCCCACCAAAACTTCTCAGTACACCAGGCAGTCTACACTCTTCTCCTTGGAGGTCAATGCAGAAGTGAGTCCCTCCCGCTGCCTTGAAGTCAGTCAGTGCTTGAGCTGTGGGTAAAGCAGAAGTGAGTGCCTCCCACACTTACCACCTACCTGAATCTTAACCCCACCAAAACCTCTCAGTACCCCAGATATTCTACACTCTTCTCCTTGGAAGTCAAAGTGAGTCCCTCCTGCTGCATTGAGGTGCTCTCAGTAATTGAGCTGTGAGAAAAGTAGAAGTGAGTCCCTCCCATACCCACCACCTACCTGAAGTTTGACCCAACCAAAACTTCTCAGTACACCAGGAAGTCTACACTCTTCTCCTTGGAAGTCAAAGTGAATCTCTCCCGCTGCCTTGAAGTACACTCAGTACTTGAGCTGGGAGTAAAGCAGAAGTGAGTCCCTCCCATACCCACCAAGCACCTGAATCTTAACCCCACCAATACTTCTCAGTACACCAGGCAGGTCTACACTCTTCTCCTCGGACGTCAATGCAGAAGTGAGTCCCTCCCACTGCCTTGAAGTACACTCAGTACTGAAGCTGTGGGAATAGCATAAGTGAGTCCCTCAAATACCCACCAAGCACCTGAATCTTAACCCTACCAAAACTTCTCAGTACACCAGGCAGTCTACACTCTTCTCCTTTTAGGTCAAAGCATAAGTGAGTCCCTCCTGCTGCCTTGTAGTACACTCAGTACTTGAGCTGTGGGTAAAGCAGAAGTGAGTCCCTCCCATACTACCCACCTACCTGAAGCTTGACCCCACCAAAAAGTCTCAGTACACCAGGCAGTTTACACTCTTCTCATTGCAGGTCAATGTAGAAGTGAGTCTTCAGAGGCAGTGCTTGCCCCGTGAGCACCTGCACTTCCAGTGAGATGTGTGCACTGTAATGATGCCTGTACCTGGTCTCTCAGTATAAGTGAGTCTTCAGAGGCAGTGCTTGCCCCGTGAGCACCTGCACTTCCAGTGAGAAGGCATCATTACAGAGCACACATCTCAATGGAAGTGCAGGTGCTCACAGGGCTAGCACTGCTCTGAAGACTCACTTATACTGAGAGACCAGGTACAGGCATCATTACAGTGCACACATCTCACTGGAAGTGCAGGTGCTCACAGGGCAAGCACTGCCTCTGAAGACTCACTTATACTGAGAGACCAGGTACAGTCATCATTACAGTGCACACATCTCACTGGAAGTGCAGGTGCTCACGGGGCAAGCACTGCTCTGAAGACTCACTTATACTGAGAGACCAGGTACAGGCATCATTAGTGTGCACACCTCTCACTGGAAGTGCAGGTGCTCACAGGGCAAGCACTGCTCTGAAGACTCACTTATACTGAGAGACCAGGTACAGGCATCATTACAGTGCACACATCTCACTGGAAGTGCAGGTGCTCACGGGGCAAGCACTGCCTCTGAAGACTCACTTATACTGAGAGACCAGGTACAGGCATCATTACAGTGCACACTTCTCACTGGAAGTGCAGGTGCTCACGGGGCAAGCAATGCCTCTGATGACTCACTTATACTGAGAGACCAGGTACAGGCATCATTACAGTGCACACATCTCACTGGAAGTGCAGGTGCTCACGGGGCAAGCACTGCCTCTGAAGACTCACTTATACTGAGAGACCAGGTACAGGCATCATTACAGAGCACACATCTCACTGGAAGTGCAGGTGCTCACAGGGCTAGCACTGCTCTGAAGACTCACTTATACTGAGAGACCAGGTACAGGCCTCATTACAGTGCACACATCTCACTGGAAGTGCAGGTGCTCACAGGGCAAGCACTGCCTCTGGAGACTCACGTATACTGAGAGACCAGGTACAGGCATCATTACAGTGCACACATCTCACTGGAAGTGCAGGTGCTCACAGGGCAAGCACTGCCTCTGAAGACTCACTTATACTGAGAGACCAGGTACAGGCATCATTACAGTGCACACCTCTCACTGGAAGTGCAGGTGCTCACAGGGCAAGCACTGCCTCTGAAGACTCACTTATACTGAGAGACCAGGTACAGGCATCATTAAAGTGCACACATCTCACTGGAAGTGCAGGTGCCCACAGGGCAAGCACTGCCTCTGAAGACTCACTTATACTGAGAGACCAGGTAGAGGCATCATAAGTGTGCACACTTCTCACTGGAAGTGCAGGTGCTCACGGGGCTAGCACTGCCTCTGAAGACTCACTTATACTGAGAGACCATCTGTAGGCATCATTACAGTGCACACATCTCACTGGAAGTACTACCTCTGAAGACTCACTTATACTGAGAGACCAGGTACAGGCATCATTACAGTGCACACATCTCACTGAAGTGCAGGTGCTCACGGGGCAAGCACTGCCTCTGAAGACTCACTTATACTGAGAGACCAGGTACAGGCATCATTACAGTGCACACATCTCACTGGAAGTGCAGGTGCTCACGGGGCAAGCACTGCCTCTGAAGACTCACTTATACTGAGAGACCAGGTACAGGCAACATTACAGTGCACACATCTCACTGGAAGTGCAGGTGCTCACGGGGCAAGCACTGCCTCTGAAGACTCACTTATACTGAGAGACCAGGTACAGGCATCATTACAGTGCACACTTCTCACTGGAAGTGCAGGTGCTCACGGGCAAGCAATGCCTCTGATGACTCACTTATACTGAGAGACCAGGTACAGGCATCATTACAGTGCACACATCTCACTGGAAGTGCAGGTGCTCACGGGGCAAGCACTGCCTCTGAAGACTCACTTATACTGAGAGACCAGGTACAGGCATCATTACAGTGCACACCTCTCACTGGAAGTGCAGGTGCTCACGGGGCAAGCACTGCCTCTGAAGACTCACTTATACTGAGAGACCAGGTACAGGCATCATTACAGTGCACACATCTCACTGGAAGTGCAGGTGCTTACGGGGCAAGCACTGCCTCTGAAGACTCACTTATACTGAGAGACCAGGTACAGGCATCATTACAGTATACACATCTCACTGGAAGTGCAGGTGCTCACTGGGCAAGCACTGCTCTGAAGACTCACTTATACTGAGAGACCAGGTACAGGCATCGTTACAGTGCACACATCTCACTGGAAGTGCAGGTGCTCACAGGGCAAGCACTGCCTCTGAAGACTCACTTATACTGAGAGACCAGGTACAGGCATCATCACAGTGCACACATCTCATTGGAAGTGCAGGTGCTCACAGGGGAAGCACTGCCTCTGAAGACTCCTGCATACAGAGAGACCAGGTACAGGCATCATTACAGTGCACACATCTCACTGGAAGTGCAGGTGCTCACTGGGCAAGCACTGTAGGAGAGTAGGATCTGCTTCACATGGGTACCCCCACTTTTTGCTGATGCTTCACTGTTTTTCGACTTTAGTCTGGCTGGGGCCCTGCTAATCAGAACACCAGCCTAGCTGCTTCCTCTCTAAAATGGTTTCCATGTGCCTTAGGCACATCTCTGATTGGAATATGGAGTGCCCTTATAAGTCCCTAGTATATGGTATACTATGTACCCAGGGCATAGGTACCTCAGAGGCCTACCAGGGGCTGCAGCATGTATTGTGCCACCCCTGGAAGGCCATCCAAAATGACACCACAGGTCTGCTACTGCAGACTGGGTAAGGTGGTGCATGCACCCCTTACTGTGATATAGGCTACCTATATCACTACAATTGCACACCCATATAAACCTATAAGTCACTCCTATGGCAGGCCTTTACAATCCTGAAGGCAGAGTTCTTGGTTTTTATGTGAGAGGGGGCCCCTGCATGAGCAGGGCCCCTCTGCAGTGTTCGGAGTCAATCCTCTGATGCTGTTTGTGGTGCAGACTGACCATATACTCTTAAGTGCATTATATCCTCGCGGTAAATGCTAACTTTGGGATGGCTGCACAGAAACATGTCATGTTTGGTGTCAAACATCTTGGAATACTACCCCTCCGCCAATGCTGGCGGCGGGGGTAGCATTCCACCCTTCTAGAGGGAGAGACATGTACAAACTGGGCTACCCGTTAACTTCTTTCCAGAGCCCTGGCATCACAAAATGGATGCCGCTGCAACAGACACGAGTCTGGCCTCCTGCTGCTGACCGAAACTCCGGCAGGGGATGTGAGAAGTTGGCCTGGCATATGCTGTCCACTAATTATAGTGGGCACCTTGCACCAGTCCAAATCGACTCTTATGGTAGGTAGGTTAAAGACAACCTTATTGAAAGCTATCCTAGTGGTAGCTATGGAGAGCAGCCTTCAGGCTAAGTCTTGAAGGAATGTAAAGCAGCTTGTTTTACCAGTCTATAATCTCTTGAGTGACCAAATGAAAGAGCACCACACCAGGTATATATTCAAAATATATGTATTTATTACTAAACACACCCCTCTAGTCTCTTTATGAGGCTAGAGTTCGAAGTACATAGGTTATAAGATCTTAAATCACAGTAATAGCACAAATACACGTTTGGGCCCTAGGGGCGTACCAAACCATATACCAATAAAGTGGTATGCGAACCACGACTGAACTAGACACTAGGCCTAGAGCCTCTAGAAGTGCTTGGACCACAAGGAACCACCCAAGGTAGTGACACAGGGGACCCACGGGAGACGCGTGCAGTGTAAATACACAACCGCGATACGCCGTTAACTTCTATGGAGAAAGTCGGGATCGGGAAAATAGAGGAAAGGGACACTTAAAATAGGACTAGGACAAAACCCTTTGAGATCTAGGACTTTGAAGAGTCTCTACCCACGGGAGCACCAGAGTACTCGTGTTACCTCACCCAGGGAAGCCGGGTGCATAGGTGCCTTTCGGGGTCGGGTTTCGTCGTCGTTTCGTATGGCGATCTGCTGCAAAGTGCTGCTGGCGACCAGGAGAAAAGTGTCCGGGTGGATCCAAGAGTGGATCGGAGTTCTGAAGAACCTGAAAGCAGAGGGGACAGAGTCTGGGTCACTAGCCAGTGACCAGGAAGGCGATGGACAGATGCCCACCGATGTCGAGTGCTTCAGGTGCGGTGACGGTCGTCTTGACTCTTCAGCCACGAGGTCCGGGAGGCGTTGTCGGCAACCAGGAGCAGGATTCGGGCTGGTGCTCGATGTCTGTCGAGTGCTGAGGTGTCGGCGACCGGATTGGACCCAACAAGCCTTGGCAACGGCAAGTCTTGAGTAAGATGTAGATCGTCGATGATGCAGACCAGCAAGGTCTGGAGAACTCACCCAGCGAGGGTAAGTGAGGGCAGGCCTGGAGCAACCAGGATGCCAAGTAAAGAAAAGATTGGCCTTCGTTAAGGGCTACTAGCCAACGGGCTAGCGACCGCGAAGGAGCCTCGTGACGCCGCACGTGGAGCTGGCTTACAGGACACTCGTGGAGTGGGGGCCAGTGATCTTCGGTGCAGGTGGTGCTGGAGGCTAGGGCTACTAGGAGCCCAAAGCACGACTTCTTGGGAGACCCAGAAGATGGTGCACTTGCAAGTGTGCTCGGTGTCCAGGGGTCACGGTCTCAAGTCACCCACGATAGCCACGGGCCTCAGCTTTGCTGGGGACTCAGGGTAGCCTCGGGGAAGTCTGAGAATCTACCTCTGGTGATCAGATGACTTCGGCGTCCGACGGGAGCTTCAGTGATGCGAACCGGACAGATGCTTCTTTGGTGCCTGCCAAGCAGGGGAGTCACTCCTTGACCCCAAGGGAGATTCTTCAGTCCTCTAATCTTGTCGTAGAGCGTCGAAGGTCCAGGATTCAGTTTCAGAGTTTCGTCCAGGTATAATCTAAAGTCCTAAGGACTGGGTTCCTACCTTTATTCTAAAAATAGGGGATGGACTACTCTGTGGCCCCACCTATGGGTGGGTCAGGGCAGAGGGGTGGCTACACCCCTTTCCCTTTGTCCAGTTCGCGCCAAAGCAGGGGCTGCGAGCCCCTGATCCGGTTTGAACTGGGGTATGCACAGGGACACCAAATGTGCCCCCAGTGCAGGACTTCAAAGCACCCGAAAGTGCTCCCGCCCAGCCCCAATACACATTGTCCTGTCTGGGGAGGTGGTCACACCTCCCTGGGACAGGAAACCTATTGTCCAGGCCTCCCCTGCCGGAGTTTCGTCCAGCAGCAGGAGGCCAGACTCGTGTCTGTGGCAGCAGCATCCATTTTGTGATGCCAGGGCTCTGGAAAGAAGTTACCGGACTCGTCAGAGTTAACATGCCTTTCCCTCTAGAAGGGTGGAATGCTACCCCCGCCGCCAGGATTGGCGGGGGGTAGTATTCCAAGATGTTTGACACCAAACACGACATGTTTAGGTGCAGCCATTCCAAAGTTAGCATTTTACCGCGAGGATATAATGCGCTTAAGAGTATATGGTCAGGCTGCACTACAAACAGCATCAGAGATGGTCTCCGAACGCTGCAGAGGGGCCCTGCTCATGCAGGGGCACCCTCTCACATAGGAACCATGCACTCTGCCTTTAGGATTGATAAGGCCTGCCTTAGGAGTGACTTATAGGTTTATATGTGTGTATGCTTTTAGTGATATAGGTAACCTATACCACAGTAAGGGGTGCATGCACCACCTTACCCAGGCTGCAGTAGCAGACCTGTGGTGTCAGTTTGGATGGCCTCCCAGGGGTGGCATAATATATGCTGCAGCCCCTGGCAGGCCTCTGAGGTACCTATGCCCTTGGTACATAGTATACCATATACTAGGGACTTATAAGGGCACTCCAGATCCCAATCAGTGATGTGCCTAAGGCACATGGAGACCCTTTTAAAGAGGAAACAGCTAGGCTGGGGTTCTGAATAGCAGGGCCCCAGCCAGACTAATGTCGAAAACCAGTGAAGCATCAGCAAAAAGTGGGGGTACCCATGTGAAGCAGATCCTACTCTCCTACACAACCCCCCCAAACGTAGGGACATTAAACTAACCTTGCCCAGTTAAGTCTTCATGTTCTAAGTGGAAATACCTAGAGAGTCCATCTGCATTCGCATGGTTACTCCCAGGCCTATGTTCCACTGTAAAGTCCATCCCCTGTAGGGAAATGGACCACCTAAGCAGTTTGGGGTTTTCACCCTTCATTTGTTTTAGCCATAAGAGGGGCTTATGGTCTGTCTGAACCAGGAAGTGTGTACCAAACAAGTATGGCCTCAACTTCTTCAGAGCCCAGACCACAGCAAAGGCCTCCCTCTCTATGGCTGACCAACGTTTCTCTCTAGGGGTCAGCCTTCTGCTAATAAAAGCTACTGGCTGATCCTGACCTTCTTCATTCAATTGTGACAGTACAGCCCCTACCCCCAATTCAGATGCATCTGTTTGAACAATGAACTTCTTGGAGTAATCAGGACTCTGCAGAATTGGAGCAGTGCACATGGCCTGCTTGAGGTCATCAAATGCCTTTTGACAGCTAGCTGTCCACTGAACCTTTTTGGGCATTTTCTTAGAAGTTAAGTCATTCAAGGGTGTCACTATTGATCCATACCCCTTGACAAATCTCCTATAGTACCCAGTCAGGCCTAAGAAGGCTCTCACCTGAGTCTGGGTAGTGGGAGCAGTCCAGTCCATGATGGTCTGGATCTTGCTCTGCAAAGGTTGAACCTGGCCTCCACCCACAAGGTGGCCCAGGTACACAACCTGACTCTGCCCTATCTGGCACTTAGTGGCCTTGATAGTCAGGCCTGCCTTTTGCAGGGCCTGTAAAACATTCCTGAGGTGGACCAGGTGATCCTCCCAGGTGGAGCTAAAGACAGCAATATCATCTAGATAAGCTGCACTATAGGCTTCCAGTCCTGTGAGAACTGTGTTCACCAACCTCTGGAAAGTGGCAGGTGCATTTTTCAGACCAAAGGGCATTACCACAAATTGATAATGCCCACTAGGGGTTGAAAATGCTGTTTTGGGCTTTGCAGTATCAGCTAGTCTGATCTGCCAGTAGCCAGCTGTTAGGTCAAATGTGCTGAGATATTTGGCAGAGGCCAAAGTATCTATGAGCTCATCTGCCCTGGGTATGGGATGGGCATCAGTCCTAGTGACTGCATTGAGACCCCTGTAGTCTACACAAAACCTCATCTCTCTTTTCCCACCACTGGTGTGAGGTTTCGGTACCAGGACTACTGGACTAGCCCAAGGGCTATCTGAGGGTTCAATTACTCCCAACTCCAACATTTTCTGGACTTCAGTCCTGATACAGTCCCTGACATGGTCAGGTTGCCTATAAATCTTGTTTTTAATAGGCAGACTGTCCCCAGTGTCCACTTCATGAGTGCACCAGGTGGTCTGACTGGGTGTCAGTGAAAACATATGTCTAAACTGATTGAGGACTTGCCTGCAATCAGTTTGTTGCTGGGTAGTGAGGCTGCCTGCCAAGGCTACACCATCAACTGACCCATCGTCAGGGTTCTGTGAGAGCAGGTCAGGGAGTGGGTCACTCTCTTCCTCCTGCCCTTCATCAGTAGCCATGAGCAAGCCCATGTCTGCCCTGTCCACATATGGCTTTAGTCTGTTGACATGGAGAACCCTTTGGGGACTCCTGGGTGTTCCCAGGTCCACTAAGTAAGTGACCTCACCCTTCTGCTCAACAATAGTGTGGGGTCCACTCCATTTGTCTTGGAGAGCTGCTGGGGCCACTGGCTCCAACACCCACACCTTCTGTCCTGGCTGGTACACAGTCAGAACAGCCTTTGGTCATGCCAGGCCTTCTGAAGTTCCTGGCTAGCCTCAAGGTTTTTGGTTGCCTTTTTCATGTACTCAGCCATCCTGGAGCGGAGACCAAGTACATAGTCCACTATATCTTGCTTTGGGGGCTTGAGAGGTAACTCCCATCCTTCCTTCACCAAGCACAGTGGACCCCTCACAGGGTGGCCAAACAGAAGTTCAAAAGGGCTGTAACCAACCCCTTCTGAGGCACCTCCCTATATGCGAATAAAAGGCAGGGCAAGAGTATGTCCCATCTACGCCTAAGCTTTTCTGGGAGCCCTTTAATCATGCCCTTCAAGGTTTTGTTGAATCTCTCAACTAAACCATTGCATTGTGGGTGATAGGGTGTGGTGAACTTATAAGTCACTCCACACTCCTTCCACATTGCTTTTAAGTACCCAGACATGAAGTTAGCACCCCTGTCTGATACTACCTCCTTAGGAAAGCCCACTCTTGAGAAGATTCCCAGGAGGGCCCTTGCCACCACAGGTGCTGTAGTGGTCCTGAGGGGAATAGCTTCTGGGTACCTGGTGGCATGATCCACTACCACCAGGATAAACCTGTGCCCAGAGGCTGTTTGGGGATCCATGGGACCAACAATGTCAATCCCTACCCTCTCAAAGGGCACCCCCACCACAGGTAGTGGTATCAGGGGGGCCTTTGTAGTGCCACCTGCTTTGCCACTGGCTTGGCAGGTTACACAGGAGCGACAAAACTCCTTACTGTCTTCAGACATGTGGGGCCAGTGAAAGTGAGGGACAATTCTGTCCCAAGTCTTGTTCTGGCCCAGGTGTCCTGCTAAGGGAATATCATGGGCTAGGGTCAATAGGAAGCCCCTGAACTTCAAAGGTATTACCAACCTCCTGGTAGCACCAGGCTTGGGGTCTCTACTCTCTGAGTACAGGAGTCCATCATCCCAATACACTGTATGGGGACCACTAGCTTTCCCAGCAGCCTCAGCAGCAGCTTGCTGTCTGAGGGGTTCAAGGGAGGGGCAGCTCTGCTGCTCCTGGCTCAGATCTGCCCTAGAAGGTCCCCCTGTCCCCAAGAACTCAACCTGGTCAGGTTCAAGTTCCTCTGGGACAGTTCCTTCTTCAGGGCTGAGATCATCCCCCTCAAGGGACTGATCTTCCTCCTGAGCCAAGGGGGAAGGCACTGCCTTAACCCTACTACTCCTCCTCTTGGAAGGCACTTGGTCCATTCTTCCAGAATCCAAGGCCTGTTCAGTGCTAGACATTTTGGCTTGTGACCTGGTCACAGCAAACACATCTGCAGGGATCCCCAGCATTTCTGCATGGGTCCTGAGCTCCACTTCTGCCCAAGCAGAAGTCTCTAAGTCATTGCCAAGCAAGCATTCGACTGGTAGGTTTGCACTTACCACAACCTTCTTAAGGCCAGTTACCCCTCCCCAGGAGAAGTTAACAACTGCCAGAGTATGGTCTGTTCTGACATTGCTAGCATTGGTCACTTGGTACATTTCACCAAGCATAACTTGCCCAGGTAGCACAAGGTCTTGTGTCACCATTGTGACACTTGCCCCTGTGTCCCTAAATGCCAAAGCCTCTCGTCCATTGATTAAAGGCTGTTGTCTGTACTTGCCCAGATTACTGGGACTCATAGAGGAGGGCACATCCATGCCTCCATCACAGACTAACACAGCCTGAGTCAGTTCTCTAACTAGGTCAGAGCCCAACTCAGTTCCCAGGGTGAACCCTACTAAACCCTTTGCTGGAGCACTTCCACCAACTGTACTAGGGGGAACAGGTGCCTTAGGGGCATTGGTGGGTGCTGGACTGGAGTCTTTGGACTTGGTGCAATCACTGGTCCAGTGGGTCTTTTGCTTACAGACCTTGCACCATGGTTTTCTTTGGCCTTTACCCTTGGTAGACTGGGAATCCCCACCAGAAGAAGATTTTTGGGGGCCTGATGAAGACTTTTGATCTTTACCCTTCTCCCCACCCTTGTCAGAGTTCTTAGCATCTTGCTTCTTGGTTTCCCCACCTTGGTTCTGTACCTTCTGCTTCACCCTGGTTCTGACCCATTTGTCTGCCTTCTTTCCCAATTCTTGGGGAGAGGTCAGATCAGAGTCAACCAGGTACTGATGCAACAGCTGATTTTGACAGTTATTAAGAATCTGCTCCCTCATTATCAGATTATACAATCCTGAGAAGTCACACACCTTACTGCCCATCAACCAGCCTTCCAGAGCCTTGGCAGAACAATCCACATAGTCTACCCAGTCTTGAGTCTGTGCTTTTTGGGTGTCTCTGAACTTCAACCTGTACTGTTCAGTGGTTAGGCCAAACCCATCAATAAGAGCACTCTTCAAGACCTTGTAATTGTCAGCATCCTCCTCTCTAACAGTGAGGAGCTTGTCTCTACCTTTGTCAGCAAAGGAGAGCCACAAGATTGCTGCCCACTGCTCCTGAGGGACCTTCTGTACTTTACAGGCCCTCTCTAAAGCAGTTATCCAATTGTAGATATCATCCCCACTCTGGTAGGGAGGGACAATCTTGCTCAGGTTCCTATGGTCATAGGACCTTTCCCTATCTCTAGGGACATGGCTGCCACCATGGGACTCTAGTCCCAACTTTCTTCTCTCTCTAAGGAGATCTAGGGATTCTCTATCTAAAGCCAATTGCTTCTTCCTGATTTCTAGTTGAGTTTCCTTATACTGGACCAGTCTCTTTCTTCTCTCATGAGAGGATTCCCTCCTGTGAGAAGAAACAGAGCTCCCTATGGAGGTGCCAGAGTGGTTAGACTCCTGAGAAGGAGACCTAGACTTCCTGAGCACACTCATAATCCTTCCTGGGGGACAAAGGTGTGGTTCTCTAGATCCTCATCTTCATCTTCCCCAGAAGGGATTGGGTTTTCCAGGTCAGGGTCATTGTCACCCTCCTGGTCAGTTTCAGAGGGGGCTGGGGGTTGTGGTACCCCTGGCCCCTTCCTCATCTGCTGGCCCACCCTCTGCTCCTACCCCTTCAGTCTCTGAGGACTTACTAAGATCATAAGCCACCAACAACTCCTGGAGGTGTTGGGTGGTGGGACTTTGGCCTGTCCTTAATTTCCTCACGTTACACAAAGCTCTCAATTCCAAGAATGGGAGTGTGTCATACTTGGAGGGTGGAAGCTCCATGGCTTCCTGCAAGGCATCTTTGGATCCTGCTTTTAAAGACATTACTAGTGTGGTGTGGTGTATGCACTACCTACTCTAGTGTGGCCTACTAAACTCTCTTGAGTTGTAGAAAGGGTTGTGCTATCCCTTAACACACAACTCTAAGTTCAGTAGAACTTACTGTTATTCTAAGCTTAAATTATATGTACCTTAGGTACCTTTAGTGGTTTTCAGTTGATCAATTCAATTGAGATTATCTGGTAAAACAATAGCAAGCTGGAATCCCACACGCTGCACACCAATGTGAGAAGTTGGCCTGGCATATGCTGTCCACTAATTATAGTGGGCACCTTGCACCAGTCCAAATCGACTCTTATGGTAGGTAGGTTAAAGACAACCTTATTGAAAGCTATCCTAGTGGTAGCTATGGAGAGCAGCCTTCAGGCTAAGTCTTGAAGGAATGTAAAGCAGCTTGTTTTACCAGTCTATAATCTCTTGAGTGACCAAATGAAAGAGCACCACACCAGGTATATATTCAAAATATATGTATTTATTACTAAACACACCCCTCTAGTCTCTTTATGAGGCTAGAGTTCGAAGTACATAGGTTATAAGATCTTAAATCACAGTAATAGCACAAATACACGTTTGGGCCCTAGGGGCGTACCAAACCATATACCAATAAAGTGGTATGCGAACCACGACTGAACTAGACACTAGGCCTAGAGCCTCTAGAAGTGCTTGGACCACAAGGAACCACCCAAGGTAGTGACACAGGGGACCCACGGGAGACGCGTGCAGTGTAAATACACAACCGCGATACGCCGTTAACTTCTATGGAGAAAGTCGGGATCGGGAAAATAGAGGAAAGGGACACTTAAAATAGGACTAGGACAAAACCCTTTGAGATCTAGGACTTTGAAGAGTCTCTACCCACGGGAGCACCGGAGTACTCGTGTTACCTCACCCAGGGAAGCCGGGTGCATAGGTGCCTTTCGGGGTCGGGTTTCGTCGTCGTTTCGTATGGCGATCTGCTGCAAAGTGCTGCTGGCGACCAGGAGAAAAGTGTCCGGGTGGATCCAAGAGTGGATCGGAGTTCTGAAGAACCTGAAAGCAGAGGGGACAGAGTCTGGGTCACTAGCCAGTGACCAGGAAGGCGATGGACAGATGCCCACCGATGTCGAGTGTTTCAGGTGCGGTGACGGTCGTCTTGACTCTTCAGCCACGAGGTCCGGGAGGCGTTGTCGGCGACCAGGAGCAGGATTCGGGCTGGTGCTTGATGTCTGTCGAGTGCTGAGGTGTCGGTGACCGGATTGGACCCAACAAGCCTTAGCAACGGCAAGTCTCGAGTAAGATGTAGATCGTCGATGATGCAGACCAGCAAGGTCTGGGGAACTCACCCAGCGAGGGTAAGTGAGGGCAGGCCTGGAGCAACCAGGATGCCAAGTAAAGAAAAGATTGGCCTTCGTTAAGGGCTACTAGCCAACAGGCTAGCGACCGCGAAGGAGCCTCGTGACGCCGCACGTGGAGCTGGCTTACAGGACACTCGTGGAGTGGGGGCCAGTGATCTTCGGTGCAGGTGGTGCTGGAGGCTAGGGCTACTCGGAGCCCAAAGCACGACTTCTTGGGAGACCCAGAAGATGGTGCACTTGCAAGTGTGCTCGGTGTCCAGGGGTCACGGTCTCAAGTCACCCACGATAGCCACGGGCCTCAGCTTTGCTGGGGACTCAGGGTAGCCTCGGGGAAGTCTGAGAATCCACCTCTGGTGATGCGATGACTTCGGCGTCCGACGGGAGCTTCAGTGATGCGAACCGGACAGATGCTTCTTTGGTGCCTGCCAAGCAGGGGAGTCACTCCTTGACCCCAAGGGAGATTCTTCAGTCCTCTAATCTTGTCGTAGAGCGTCGAAGGTCCAGGATTCAGTTTCAGAGTTTCGTCCAGGTATAATCTAAAGTCCTAAGGACTGGGTTCCTACCTTTATTCTAAAAATAGGGGATGGACTACTCTGTGGCCCCACCTATGGGTGGGTCAGGGCAGAGGGGTGGCTACACCCCTTTCCCTTTGTCCAGTTCGCGCCAAAGCAGGGGCTGCGAGCCCCTGATCCGGTTTGAACTGGGGTATGCACAGGGACACCAAATGTGCCCCCAGTGCAGGACTTCAAAGCACCCGAAAGTGCTCCCGCCCAGCCCCAATACACATTGTCCTGTCTGGGGAGGTGGTCACACCTCCCTGGGACAGGAAACCTATTGTCCAGGCCTCCCCTGCCGGAGTTTCATCCAGCAGCAGGAGGCCAGACTCGTGTCTGTGGCAGCAGCATCCATTTTGTGATGCCAGGGCTCTGGAAAGAAGTTACCGGACTCGTCAGAGTTAACATGCCTTTCCCTCTAGAAGGGTGGAATGCTACCCCCGCCGCCAGGATTGGCAGGGGGGTAGTATTCCAAGATGTTTGACACCAAACACGACATGTTTAGGTGCAGCCATTCCAAAGTTAGCATTTTACCGCGAGGATATAATGCGCTTAAGAGTATATGGTCAGGCTGCACTACAAACAGCATCAGAGATGGTCTCCGAACGCTGCAGAGGGGCCCTGCTCATGCAGGGGCACCCTCTCACATAGGAACCATGCACTCTGCCTTTAGGATTGATAAGGCCTGCCTTAGGAGTGACTTATAGGTTTATATGTGTGTATGCTTTTAGTGATATAGGTAACCTATACCACAGTAAGGGGTGCATGCACCACCTTACCCAGGCTGCAGTAGCAGACCTGTGGTGTCAGTTTGGATGGCCTCCCAGGGGTGGCATAATATATGCTGCAGCCCCTGGCAGGCCTCTGAGGTACCTATGCCCTTGGTACATAGTATACCATATACTAGGGACTTATAAGGGCACTCCAGATCCCAATCAGTGATGTGCCTAAGGCACATGGAGACCCTTTTAAAGAGGAAACAGCTAGGCTGGGGTTCTGAATAGCAGGGCCCCAGCCAGACTAATGTCGAAAACCAGTGAAGCATCAGCAAAAAGTGGGGGTACCCATGTGAAGCAGATCCTACTCTCCTACAGGGGAGGCCTGGACAATAGGTTTCCTGTCGCAGACAGGATAGTGTGTATTGGGGCTGGGCGGGAGCACCCTCTGGTGCTTTGAAGTCCTGCACTGGGGGCACATTTGGTGTCCCTGTGCATATGCCAGTTCAAACCGGTTGCAAGGGCTACCTACCCCTGCTCTGGCATGAAACTGGACAAAGGGAATGGGTGTAACCACCACTCTTCCCTGACCATCCCATAGGTGGGTCCCCAGAGTATGTCCAACCCCCTAACTTAGTATAAGTATGGGACCCCAGTCCTTAGGACTTCAGATTACCCTGGACGAAACTCTGACGCCAAATCCTGGACCTTCGACGCTCTACTTCAAGATTAGAGGACTGAAGAATCTCCCTTGGGGTCAAGGAATGACTCCCCTGCTTGGCAGGCACCTAAGAAGCAATTGTCCGGTCTGCATCGCTGATGCTCCCGCCGGACGCCAAAGTCTTTGTATCACCAGAGGTAGATTTCTAGACTTCGCCGAGGCTGCCCTGAGTCCCCAGCAAAGCTAATGCCCGTAGCTATCGTGGGTAACGTGGAACCGTGACCCCTGGACACCAAGCACATTTGCAAGTGCATCCTCTTCCTGGTATCCCACGAATTTGTGCTGTGGGCTCCAAGTAGCCCCCGCCTCCAGCACTGACTGCACCAAAGATCACTGGCCTCCACTCCACGAGTGTCCTGCAAGCCAGCTCTAAGTGCGTCCACTTGAGGCTCCTTCGCGGTCACTAGTCTGTTGGCTAGTGGGCCCTCCTGAAGGCTACTCTTCTTCTGCTTGGGCTTTTGTGGTTGCTCCAAAGGTGCCCTGACTTACCCTTGCTGGGTGAGTCCCCCAGATCTTGCTGGTCTGCAACATCGTCCTTTCTTTGTTTCTTTGAGACTTGCCGTTGCCAAGGCTTGTTGGGTCCAATCCAGTTGCCGACACTGCAGCAATCAACAGACGTTGTGGGACAGCTCGAATACAGCTCCTGGTTGTCGTCGACACCTCCTAGACCTCGTGGCTGAAGAGTCAAGACGATTGTCAACCTACCTGAAGCACCCAACATCGGTGGGCATCTGCTCATCGCCTTCCTGGTCACTGGCTAGTGACCCAGACTCTGTCCCCTCTGCTTTCAGGTTCCTCACATCTTCGATCCACCTTTGGATCCACCCGAACACTTTCGACTTGGTCGCTAGCAGCACTTTGCAGCAGATCGCCATTGAAAACGACGACGAACCCCGACCCCGAAAGACACCTATGCACCCGGCTCCCCTGGGTGAGGTAACTCGAGTACTCCGGTGCTCCCGTGGGTATAGACTCTAGAACCACCTAGTTCTAAAGGGGTTTGCTCCAAGTCCTCCTCCAAGTGTCCTTTTTCTTTAAAACTCCAACCGCGACATTCCCCATAGAAGTCAATGGCGGCTCGCGGCTGTGTTCTCACACTGCACGCGTCCCCCGTGGGTCCCCTGTGTCACTGCCTTGGGTGGTTCCTTGTGGTCCAAGCATTTCTACAGGCTCTAGGCCTTGTGTCTAGCTCAGTCGTGGTTCTTATACCACTTTATTGGTATATGGTTTGGTACGCCCCTAGGGCTCAAACGTGTATTTGTGCTATTACTGTTGATATCTGACTTGTAATTTATGTACTTCGAACTCTAGCCTCATAAAGAGACTAGAGGGGTGTGTTTACGACTAAATACATATATTTTATATATATACCTGGTGTGGTCCTCTTTCATTTGGTCACTCAAGAGATTATAGACTGGTAAAACAAGCTGCTTTACATTCCTTCAAGACTTAGCCTGAAGGCTGCTCTCCATAGCTACCACTAGGATAGCTTTCAATAAAGGTTGTCTTTAACCTAACTCCAATAAGGGTTGTTTGGACTGGTGCAAGGTGCCCACTATAATTAGTGGACAGCATATACCAGGCCAACTTCTCACAAGCACTGCCTCTGAAGACTCACTTATACTGAGAGACCAGGTACAGGCATCCTTACAGTGCACACATCTCACTGGAAGTGCAGGTGCTCACGGGGCAAGCACTGCCTCTGAAGACTCACTTATACTGAGAGACCAGGTACAGGCATCATTACAGTGCACACATCTCACTGGAAGTGTAGGTGCTCACAGGGCAAGCACTGCCTCTGAAGAC
Source organism: Calotriton arnoldi (assembly GCA_963921515.1). Classification (NCBI taxonomy): domain Eukaryota; kingdom Metazoa; phylum Chordata; class Amphibia; order Caudata; family Salamandridae; genus Calotriton; species Calotriton arnoldi. The sequence goes on along the minus strand of CAWUFW010023127.1, from coordinate 29,328 downwards.
TCACTTATACTGAGAGACCAGGTACAGGCATCATTACAGTACACACATCTCACTGGAAGTGCAGGTGCTCACTGGGCAAGCACTGCCTCTGAAGACTCACTTATACTGAGGGACCAGGTACAGGCATCATTACAGTGCACACTTCTCACTGGAAGTACAGGTGCTTACAGGGCAAGCACTGCCTCTGAAGACTCACTTATACTGAGAGACCAGGTACAGGCATCATTACAGTACACACATCTCACTGGAAGTGCAGGTGCTCACTGGGCAAGCACTGCCTCTGAAGACTCACTTATACTGAGGGACCAGGTACAGGCATCATTACAGTTCACACATCTCGCTGGAAGTGCAGGTGCTCACAGGGCAAGCACTGCTCTGAAGACTCACTTATACTGAGAGACCAGGTACAGGCATCATTACAGTGCACACATCTCACTGGAAGTGCAGGTGCTCACGGGGCAAGCACTGCCTCTGAAGACTCACTTATACTGAGAGACCAGGTACAGGCATCATTACAGTTCACACATCTCACTGGAAGTGCAGGTGCTCACGGGGCAAGCACTGCCTCTGAAGACTCACTTATACTGAGAGACCAGGTACAGGCACAATTACAGTGCACACATCTCACTGGAAGTGCAGGTGCTCACAGGGCAAGCACTGCCTCTGAAGACTCACTTATACTGAGAGACCAGGTACAGGCATCATTACAGTGCACACATCTCACTGGAAGTGCAGGTGCTCACGGGGGAAGCACTGCTCTGAAGACTCACTCATACTGGGAGACCAGGTACAGGCATCATTACAGAGCACACATCTCACTGGAAGTGCAGGTGCTCACAGGGCAAGCACTGCCTCTGAAGACTCCTGCATACAGAGAGACCAGGTACAGGCATCATTACAGTGCACACATCTCACTGGAAGTGCAGGTGCTCACGGGGCAAGCACTGCCTCTGAAGACTCACTTATACTGAGAGACCAGGTACAGGCATCATTACAGTGCACACTTCTCACTGGAAGTGCAGGTGCTCACGGGGCAAGCACTGCCTCTGAAGACTCACTTATACTGGGAGACCAGGTACAGGCATCATTACAGTGCACACATCTCACTGGAAGTGCAGGTGCTCACGGGGCAAGCACTGCCTCTGAAGACTCACTTATACTGAGAGACCAGGTACAGGTATTAACAAAGCTACCATTTCTCACTGAATGAGCTGGTGCTCCCAATAAACCCAGGGGTTCTGAAGACTTCTTTTGACACTGAGATCAGGTACAGGCATCATCAGTGTGCACACCTTCCACTGGGGAAACAGGAGCTTTCATTACAGGCAGTGTCACTGAGACTCACTTATACACAGAGATCAGGTACAGGCATCTTTAGAGTGCTCCCCGCTCACTTGAGGAAAAAGGATCTCCCAATATAGACAATGCCACTGAGACTCATCTATACACAGAAATCAAGTGCATGTAACAGGAGAGCACAGATCTCTCACTGGAGACACAGGTGCTCTCAATGCCACTGAGACTCATCTATACACAGAAATCAAGTGCATGTAACAGGAGAGCACAGATCTCTCACTGGAGACACAGGTGCTCTCAATGCCACTGAGACTCATCTATACACAGAAATCAAGTGCATGTAACAGGAGAGCACAGATCTCTCACTGGAGACACAGGTGCTCTCAATGCCACTGAGACTCATCTATACACAGAAATCAAGTGCATGTAACAGGAGAGCACAGATCTCTCACTGGAGACACAGGTGCTCTCAATGCCACTGAGACTCATCTATACACAGAAACAAGTGCATGTAACAGGAGAGCACAGATCTCTCACTGGAGACACAGGTGCTCTCAATGCCACTGAGACTCATCTATACACAGAAATCAAGTGCATGTAACAGGAGAGCACAGATCTCTCACTGGAGACACAGGTGCTCTCAATGCCACTGAGACTCATCTATACACAGAAATCAAGTGCATGTAACAGGAGAGCACAGATCTCTCACTGGAGACACAGGTGCTCTCAATGCCACTGAAGGCTCACCCACAGAGAACACAGGTACACGCACAATAAGTGAACATGTCTCTCAGTGAAGGAAGAGGAGCTCCCAATACCTGCTGTGCCAGTGAAGACTCACTCATATAGAGAGATCTTATGCAGGCATTGCCAGAGCAGGTTTTCTCTGGTTCTCTCCCTCTCACCCACATTTGTTACTTTTGTGCGTGTGCACACACACACATACACACACACACAGACACGCACACACGCGCATACACACGCACACACACACACACACACACACACACACACACACTGGATCCGCAAAATGCTAGTCTCTCACCACACGGGCAGCAAATAAGAAGGCCTGGATAACAAACCCAAAATGACCATCTATAACATACATAGTAACACACGGTGGCTGCACAAAATGACTGTTGCTCACAAAAATAACTGGCTGGTAGTTCCCAGGTTCAGGAGAGCCAGGTGGGGGAAGAGCTTTTTCTGTTGCTGCCTCTAAGCTTTGGCATTCTCTCCTGCTATCGATCTCTGGACAAGACTCCCCCTTCTATTCCGGTGGGCCCTAAAAACACGGCTCTTCACTCTTTAACTTCTAGGCTGGTTTTTGTGCTTCCTACGACAGCTGGCTCTACCCGCAGTGCCCTGACGCCTTTGGGCAAAGTTCGCACTCTATAAGACTAATATTCATTCATTCATTGCAAGTATAAAAAATAGTCATTGGTTTGTTTATTGTTTCCAGGTTCCTGAAACTGTGTTGAGTGGCAATCCTTCTATTCACACGTGTTCCATTGTGTATACATAAAAGAAGGAGTGATCACTGCTTTACATTTCACAAGAACAAGTGCTTACAACATTGGTCGAGCACTACAGGTTAAAATTACATTATTAAAGGAAGTCTTTCTTGACTTTCATGAAAATGATTTATACTTGGAAAATTGTTTCTTGTTTCTGTATAAAACAATTAATATGAAATGTGTCTTGGATATGAACATTTTGCTCGGATGAGGGGAGGCGAAGGAATCTGACATATTCCCAGGTTTACAGAACCTTGGAAATCAGGGAAGGCGTTGGGTTCCACGGATGTTGCGTTGGAACACCCGCAGCAACACCCATGGATCACTCCTTTCATGCAGAGTAATCAGTGAAAGCGGCCGTATTTACAAGGCCATGAGAAGCCACGCAGGGTGCCTTTACGTGGCCTTGCAAATATGGGTAGACGCACTGCGCCGTGACGCACCGGTGGCGCAATGGGTTTGTAAATAAGCCCCTAAATCTCTAAAATAATTTTGCATGAGGGCTGTGCCACAAAAGTGGCACAACCCCCTTGTGAAGGCCGAGAGTAACACACGTGTCATCCAAAGCAGCACTGCTCTCCCCGTGTGAGGGACACGGGGAGATGGGATTTGGAAAACAATACATAAACTGGATGAAAATATTGTACACTAGGCCGGCAGCGAGGATACACCTTCAAGACCAGGTGTAGGAAAGCTTCATATTACGGAAGGCTACCCGACAGGGGTGCCCCCTGTCCCCGCTCCTGTTCGCCATAGCGATGGAGCCATTGGCGGTTACCCTGAGAAACAAAATGGAAAGATGGGGAGTTCGGTTAGGGGACACGAATCACGTGGTGTCCATGTATGCCGACGACATGCTAGTGTACCTATGACACCCCAAGGAAGCAGTACTGGCGCTTATTATAGAGCTGGAGAGATTCTGGGAATTGTCCGGCCTGTGCCTTAATCCAGGGAAATCCAAACTGTTGCCAATGGCGAAACTGGTGGGAAAAAGTGATGCTGAGCTGCCAAGATTGGGAATGAAATGGGTACGTGACGAAGTACGGTATTTAGGGATTAAACTGATACACACGCACATGGCTTATCTAGATAGTAATATAGGAAGGAGTGTGGAGGGCTTTAAAAGATCGGTCAACTTTTGGAAAGAACTCCCACTGTCCCTGATGGGCAATGTGGCGCTAACAAAAATGGTCATCCTACCACGATGTCTATATGCACTTCAGAATTCCTTGTAAAGAATCCCACACAGGTATTTTTCACAATTAGAACGCCTGATAGTAGACTTACTGTGGGGTTCCAAAAGGAAGCAGATAAAACTAAGCACCCTGCAGAGGAGATGGGAACAGGGGGTCTGGAAGTCCCTCAATTGGAATTATATTACATGGCTACACAACTACAACAGGCGGTGCACTGCTTGGATGACCAGGATAATTGGGAGAAATGGCTGCTGGCGGGCACACATGGGGGGACCCCTCTCCCGGAGCTCCTTATGCTGGGTTCTGGAGTGCTTGAATCCTTCCCATACATTTTAAGGCATGTTGCTGCGGTTTGGGAAACTGAAGGTAGTTAGGCACACACCCTATGCCCCAGATACACCATTATGGATTGTAAAGCCATTCAAAATGGTAGGGCAAACAATGACAATAAATAAATGGATGGAGGGGGCTGCCACATGATGGGAGACTTATATAGAGCTGAGCAGTTTATAACGAGGGAGGAGGCAGAGAACACATTTGAGCTTGGTAGAGGGCGACACCTGCAGTACGCAAAAATTTCAGCAGTGGCCCGGGAATTGTGTCCGGTATTCCCACAGGAACCACCCATTACAACAATCCTGCAGACGATAACCAACCTGGCAGGAGGACGTAGACGGGTCTCACATATATACAGAGCGCTTGGTGAGGATCTCCCCATCGGGCCCCTCCCAATCCACACAAAATGGGACAATGCAATGGATGAACCCCTAACAGCGTCAGAATGGATGAAAGTGCATGAAGGGGCCAAACAGATAAGCTCTAACACAAGGTTCAAACTCATACAATACAATATCATACATGAGGCATATTTAACCCTGCGAATATTGCATAAAATATACCTGGAGCGCACGAATCACTGCCCTAGATGCAGATACACGGACGCTCACTTTATACATATGGTGTGGGACTGCCCTGAACTAACACACTTCTGGGGACCATAATAGACAGCCTACAAACCGCAACGGGATAGAAAATCCCAACCACTATAAAAGTGGTGGTGCTGGGGCTTCTCCCCACGCTAAAAATTGAAAAGCTCACTAGAAAATTCATTCAACTAGGCTTAGTACTAGCAAAAAGAAGAATAGCAATTAGATGGCTAAGCTCAGATCCCCCACAGTTGAGAGATGGATTGGGGACGTGCACGAATGGGCCACAGCGGAGCTAATCCGAATGAAAAAAGTCAGATGAGATGATAAGCTAGAAGAAGATGCGAGGGCCTGGTACCTCATGACAGCGACATACCTAAGAAAAAAGACCCCCGGTGGGGGAGGCAGACCTGATGCAGTCAGGACAGGAAGAGAGAGGTGCGGAAATGGCCCCCGGAGCGTCCCCAACGATCGAAAATAACATAGAGGGATGAGGTGTATTAAAATAAGACAGATTCTTTCCTCGGAGAAGGTTTGGCACAACACGGCCTTATGAGGGGGGATCAGTTGAAAAAATGGTATATGTAGAATACATGCAGCTAACGTCTCAAAGGAGACCTTGAAGACAGAAGCATGTGAAAAGTGAAATTTGTATCTCCGCAAGGCGGGGACAAAGATTGTGTAAGTTGATGTGACGCACCTGAATGAACATGTACTGTTAATATGCAAAATGCCAATACATTTTTTTTTTTTTAAATCATTGCATTCCATTGGGGTGAGTAAGGATTCTCTGGGGAAATAACAGGCCTGTTTAAGGGCTCTACAAATAATGCTTTTAGGCTACCCTCTCTCCATCAGTTTAACGCTGAGTATCTCTGCTGTCCCGAAGTCATTTCTTCTATTGGTGCAGCACCATCTGATAAGGAGAAACTGACCAAATGGTGACTTGTCCCAGAGTGAGGGAGCTGTTGTAGGCCAACAAGGAGTTCTTGTCTGTGGGTTTCCGATACAGTGCCGTATAGACTGAGCCTTTGTTGTGCTTGATGAACAGATCCAGGTACCTTATCTCCGTTTTGTTATGCTAAGGTTACGTATGATGGTCAGATCAGGGCTCTGGGAAGTCAACAATGTTATAAAGTCTGTCATTTCATGTAGTTCACCTTTCCATAACATAAAGATGTCGTCTATGTATCTCTTCCATTTTATAATGTTTGATGTGTACAGATTGCAGGGAGACAGGGCACTACATTCTTCAAAGTCATTTACCCCAAATTTGCTATATCAGGAACCAAAGATGCTACACCTTTCCTTTCTAGGCAATAACCCTGATAATAAAATGACCAACGGTGCGGATTACGTGATCCTTCTATTAAACTTATTTTTGTTTCCTTTGGACTTAACAATGTGAAATAACATAAGAATGAGGGTAGGCAGAGATGATAGTGAATCCAAAAGGTAGTTTATTCTTTAGTGTAATCAAGAGTATTTAGTTATAGGAATTGTAGATTATAAGGTGCTTGCAGCAGTAGCCCCACTGGGAGCAGCATCCCAGCTGCTCAGCCCACATACTCTAGCTGGCCTTTCACTCAACCAGACACACAGGAACATTCCATGACATCCATGGCTGAGCAGACGGGCACAGGATACAAAGGACGTACTAAATATCAAGTAGAGCAGGATACCACACAACGCGTGTCCTAATTTCACTGGATTTTAAGTGGTGGTCTCAGTCAATTTGACAAGTGAGTTTTTTCAGCCAAGAATGACTGGAACGGGCCTGAGATTTGGTGACACTACCTATATACCACAGAGCGTTGTATGAGTTACATGGTGAGGAAGGATGTTCTGATTCAGGTGCAGAGTGATGATACCAATGTAATGTTTTCACCACAATAGTGAACAGACTTTCTTGTCTAACTTTGTAGGTGTTGTAGTAGATGGCTTGGGCTATCCTGAGGAGATCCACTGAAAGTAGTTGTTGGGTTGACACTAAGGAAGGGAGCGTCTACAACAGATTTATGTTTCAACACAAGGATTCAAGATTATATTGGACTGTGTAATACTCAATAATGGGGCATCCCTTCGCTTTACGTTGTTTATATGTATATCATATTGTCACTGTTTTCACTTCACATCATTGAGCACTTTGCCATCTACACTATTGTACAGCACAATACAGTTGGACTGTATATAAATGTTTGCATTTGGATACAACTGAAAGGGTGTGTTCATCCTGTGTTCCGGTAGATTATAGCTACTTAAATTGTATGTGGAGTTAACTCGCCCAGAAAAAAAAGTTTCAAATAATGCTTGCAGAATGTTTGTTCTGATTACATACGTATACCCTGGTTCCGTTATTGGGTAGAAGGGGTTTATCCTATATATTTCTGGCCGCATTCCAAGTGCAGCAGAAAGACCAGGACCAGAGTGAGGAAAAACACAAGGACCGAAATGGCTAAGACCAGGAAGACCAAGGGGACTGGACCTGGACGGCCAAGAGGACAGGACAGAAATGGCCAGGCTCACAAGGACCCAAAGAAAACCAGGACTAAGATGTTCTAGACCAGTGGGTGCAGTGCCAGAAGGTCCATGAGGACAAGGCACAGGGCAAGAAGGACCAGAATGATCAAGACCAGGAGGACAAGGGCTTCTAGCAGTGTCTGTATTGTGCTCGCTGTTTGTAGTGGAGCTCTCTCTCTTCTCGTGATGACTCTGTTAACTGTGGTCTAGAGGCCAGATTGTTGCACCTTGGGGCTGACTTCTAATCTTTTCTCCGCTATATGATTCTGGGAAAATCTATTTGTCTCATTTTGTCCTTAATTATATCAATATATACAATGTAACTATGCAATTAATAACTGATGTCTGGTGCTGAACAAATTGGAAGCCCACTAATTGAATAAAATCCTATTGGGTTAATCTGGTCCTACCTCATTTTCGAGATGCTCCGGCCCCTCACACCACACCAGGTACGCAACCTAATTTTTGAGATACTCTGGCTGAAAATAAATAATGCTTTTGTAAAGCGATTTGCTGCTCTTTGTAGCTAAGACCTACTTTATCAAATACCTAAATTGAATAAAATTGCCATTGGTGGTGGCAGCTTTGTTTTCCTATTGGGTACTAGCTTTTTCTTACCTTTAATGGCAGCAATTGCATTCGACCCTCTGGTAGTAGCCAAATGATCCACCTTTATCAACCTTGATTGAAATTCTCCTTGGTATTACTCGCCTTCTTGCATAAACATCAAGGGCTACAATTTTTACATGTAAAATTCATATTATTTCATATTTCTATTTATTAACTGTATTCTAACAATTTGCCCATCATTCTTGGATGCTTACGTGACCCAAATCTTTGATCCAATCCACTCTGAATAATAAAATCAATGCCCAATATGCATCTTTTCAAAAGGCCATTCCAAATAGATTCTCTAGTGTATGGTAGGCCAGTCCTATATGTATCTACGAGTGCAACATTTGTGGCTCGTGTACCAAACCAGGCGTTGCCTTTATCATCAACTGCGCTACAAAGTCAGAAACTGTCAAAACATTTTGGCTTTTGATAATTCATTCAGAACCTGCTATAGGACTGATAAGTCTTCTGACAATCACAGTACGCTTATTTTGAGATTTATTTTACATAAAACCCCTACAAATGCTGACACCGAAGAATCCATATATTTCCATGAACAACCGTCTGCAAATCACATAAATTATTCATAACTAATTGAAAATAAATATAGCTGAATTTCAATCCAGTCAGTTCATCTACAATATTTAATACCATTGTTCATTTTAAAAAGATGACTAGCACCTTTGCAAGTCTAGGTGAAGCTTTTTTTCTTCTACAGCTATGTACTCGCTCTTACAATGTCATGGAAAGATACAAGGGCCAGGTATGGGAATCCAAAAGACTCCATGTTATCAAAACACTCCTTTTTCTGCAGCAATGCATTCTGGAATTATTAATTCTGGGTCAGTTCAATTAAACAAATCAGGCTAAAACACCTGAAAACATTACATTGTAAAAGCTAAGGAAAGATTTGGAAAAGTTGTATCCCAGTGGCATGGTGCCATCAGATGTTTACCCGGGTGATCTTATCAAAATAGAAACAATTGCATGAAGCCCGTATGCACGTCACCAATGGAGTATAATCGAGAGGCTTCATTTCAATCTCATGACGGAAGAAAAGCTATATATCTTTTTAATAAATGGAATCTATGTGCCTAGCAAGATGTCATTCAAGGTGTTTGTCAGATGCCTTTTTAGCTATGTTCAGCCAGAAAGTGTTAAATACAACTGACCGCATGCTTGAGTCTAATTCCTTAAAAAGAAGTGTTGATCTTCCTCCTATTCCTGTTCTTAGCCCTTCTTTTCTGGGTAGTTTTGGTCCTTCTCGTCAGCATCATTACCCTGGTCTGAGTAGGTCTGATCATTCTGGCACTGGTTTTCTGAATCTGCTGCTCCTGGCTCTAGTCCTTCCTGAAGTTGTCTTCCTGGCCCTGCTCCTGGCTCTAGTCCTTCCTGAAGCTTGTCTTCCTGGCCCTGCTCCTGGCTCTAGTCCTTCCTGAAGCTTGTCTTCCTGGCCCTGCTCCTGGCTCTAGTCCTTCCTGAAGCTTGTTTTCCTGGCCCTGCTCCTGGCACTAGTACTTCTTGAAGCTTGTCTTCCTGGCCCTGCTCCTGGCTCTAGTCCTTCCTGAAGCTTCTCTTCCTGGCCCTGCTCCTGGCTCTAGTCCTACCTGAAGCTTGTCTTCCTGGCCCTGCTCCTGGCTTTAGTCCTTCCTGAAGCTTGTCTTCCTGGCTCTAGTCCTTCCTGAAGCTTGTCTTCCTGGCCCTGCTCCTGGCTCTAGTCCTTCTTGAAGCTTGTCTTCCTGGCCCTGCTCCTGGCTCTAGTCCTTCCTGAAGCTTCTCTTCCTGGCCCTGCTCCAGGCTCTAGTCCTTCCTGAAGCTTGTCTTCCTGGCCCTGCTCCTGGCTCTAGTCTTTCCTGAAGCTTGTCTTCCTGGCCCTGCTCCTGGCTCTAGTCCTTCCTGAAGCTTGTCTTCCTGGCCCTGCTCCTGGCTCTAGTCCTTCCTGAAGCTTGTCTTCCTGGCCCTGCTCCTGGCTCTAGTCCTTCCTGAAGCTTGTCTTCCTGGCCCTGCTCCTGGCTCTAGTCCTTCCTGAAGCTTCTCTTCCTGGCCCTGCTCCTGGCTCTAGTCCTTCCTGAAGCTTGTCTTCCTGGCCCTGCTCCTGGCTCTAGTCCTTCCTGAAGCTTGTCTTCCTGGCTCTAGTCCTTCCTGAAGCTTGTTTTCCTGGCCCTGCTCCTGGCACCAGTACTTCTTGAAGCTTGTCTTCCTGGCCCTGCTCCTGGCTCTAGTCCTTCCTGAAGCTTCTCTTCCTGGCCCTGCTCCTGGCTCTAGTCCTTCCTGAAGCTTGTCTTCCTGGCCCTGCTCCTGGCTCTAGTCCTTCCTGAAGCTTCTCTTCCTGGCCCTGCTCCTGGCTCTAGTCCTTCCTGAAGCTTGTCTTCCTGGCCCTGCTCCTGGCTCTAGTCCTTCCTGAAGATTGTCTTCCTGGCCCTGCTTCTGGCTCTAGTCCTTCCTGAAGCTTGTCTTCCTGGCCCTGCTCCTGGCTCTAGTCCTTCCTGAAGCTTGTCTTACTGGCCCTGCTCCTGGCTTTAGTCCTTCCTGAAGCTTGTCTTCCTGGCCCTTCTCCCGGCTCTAGTCCTTCCCGAAGCATGTCTTCCTGGCTCTAGTCCTTCCTGAAGCTTGTCTTCCTGGCCCTGCTCCTGGCTCTAGTCCTACCTGAAGCTTGTCTTCCTGGCCCTGCTCCTGGCTTTAGTCCTTCCTGAAGCTTGTCTTCCTGGCCCAGCTCCTGGCTCTAGTGCTTCCTGAAGTTGTCTTCCTGGCCCTGCTCCTGGCTCTAGTCCTTCCTGAAGTTGTCTTACTGGCCCTGCTCCTGGCTCTAGTTCTTCCTGAAGCTTGTCTTCCTGGCCCTTCTCCTGGCGGCTCTAGTCCTTCCTGAAGTTGTCTTCCTGGCCCTGCTCCTGGCTCTAGTCCTTCCTGAAGTTGTCTTCCTGGCCCTGCTCCTGGCTCTAGTCCTTCCTGAAGCTTGTCTTCCTGGCTCTAGTCCTTCCTGAAGCTTGTCTTCCTGGCCCTGCTCCTGGCTCTAGTCCTTCCTGAAGCTTGTCTTCCTGGCCCTGCTCCTGGCTCTAGTCCTTCCTGAAGTTGTCTTCCTGGCCCTGCTCCTGGCTCTAGTCCTTCCTGAAGCTTGTCTTCCTGGCCCTGCTCCTGGCTCTAGTCCTTCCTGAAGTTGTCTTCCTGGCCCTGCTCCTGGCTCTAGTCCTTCCTGAAGTTGTCTTCCTGGCCCTGCTCCTGGCTCTAGTCCTTACTGAAGCTTCTCTTCCTGGCCCTGATCCTGGCTCTAGTCCTTCCTGAAGCTTGTCTTCCTGGCCCTTCTCCTGCCTCTAGTCCTTCCTGAAGCTTCTCTTCCTGGCCCTGCTCCTGGCTCTAGTCCTTCCTGAAGCTTGTCTTCCTGGCCCTTCTCCTGTCTCTAGTCCTTCCTGAAGTTGTCTTCCTGGCCCTGCTCCTGGCTCTAGTCCTTCCTGAAGTTGTCTTCCTGGCCCTGCTCCTGGCTCTAGTCCTTCCTGAAGCTTGTCTTCCTGGCCCTTCTCATGGCTCTAGTCCTTCCTGAAGTTGTCTTCCTGGCCCTGCTCCTGGCTCTAGTCCTTCCTGAAGTTGTCTTCCTGGCCCTGCTCCTGGCTCTAGTCCTTCCTGAAGCTTGTCTTCCTGGCCCTGCTCCTGGCTCTAGTCCTTCCTGAAGCTTCTCTTCGTGGCCCTGCTCCTGGCTCTAGTCCTTCCTGAAGCTTGTCTTCCTGGCTCTAGTCCTTCCTGAAGCTTGTCTTCCTAGCCCTGCTCCTGGCTCTAGTCCTTCCTGAAGTTGTCTTCCTGGCCCTGCTCCTGGCTCTAGTCCTTCCTGAAGCTTGTCTTCCTGGCCCTTCTCCTGGCTCTAGTCCTTCCTGAAGTTGTCTTCCTGGCCTTGCACCTGGCTCTAGTCCTTCCTGAAGTTGTCTTCCTGGCCCTGCTCCTGGCTCTAGTCCTTCCTGAAGTTGTCTTCCTGGCCCTGCTCCTGGCTCTAGTCCTTCCTGAGGCTTGTCTTCCTGGCCCTTCTCCTGGCTCTAGTCCTTCCTGAAGTTGTCTTCCTGGCCCTGCTCCTGGCTCTAGTCCTTCCTGAAGTTGTCTTCCTGGCCCTGCTCCTGGCTCTAGTCCTTCCTGAAGTTGTCTTCCTGGCCCTGCTCCTGGCTCTAGTCCTTCCTGAAGCTTGTCTTCCTGACCCTGCTCCTGGCTCTAGTCCTTCCAGAAGCTTCTCTTCCTGGCCCTGCTCCTGGCTCTAGTCCTTCCTGAAGCTTGTCTTCCTGGCTCTAGTCCTGGCTCTAGTCCTTCCTGAAGCTTGTCTTCCTGGCCCTTCTCCTGGCTCTAGTCCTTCCTGAAGTTGTCTTCCTGACCCTGCTCCTGGCTCTAGTCCTTCCTGAAGCTTGTCTTCCTGGCCCTTCTCCTGGCTCTAGTACTTCCTGAAGCTTGTCTTCCTGGCCCTGCTCCTGGCTCTAGTCCTTCCTGAAGCTTGTCTTCCTGACCCTGCTCCTGGCTCTAGTCCTTCCTGAAGCTTCTCTTCCTGGCCCTGCTCCTGGCTCTAGTCCTTCCTGAAGCTTGTCTTCCTGGCTCTAGTCCTGGCTCTAGTCCTTCCTGAAGCTTGTCTTCCTGGCCCTTCTCCTGGCTCTAGTCCTTCCTGAAGTTGTCTTCCTGGCCCTGCTCCTGGCTCTAGTCCTTCCTGAGGCTTGTCTTCCTGGACCTTCTCCTGGCTCTAGTCCTTCCTGAAGTTGTCTTCCTGGCCCTGCTCCTGGCTCTAGTCCTTCCTGAAGTTGTCTTCCTGGCCCTGCTCCTGGCTCTAGTCCTTCCTGAAGCTTGTCTTCCTGGCCCTGCTCCTGGCTCTAGTCCTTCCTGAAGCTTCTCTTCCTGGCCCTGCTCCTGGCTCTAGTCCTTCCTGAAGCTTGTCTTCCTGGCCCTTCTCCTGGCTCTAGTCCTTCCTGAAGCTTGTCTTCCTGGCCCTGCTCCTGGCTCTAGTCCTTCCTGAAGCTTCTCTTCCTGGCCCTGCTCCTGGCTCTAGTCCTTCCTGAAGCTTGTCTTCCTGGCTCTAGTCCTTCCTGAAGCTTGTCTTCCTGGCCCTGCTCCTGGCTCTAGTCCTTCCTGAAGTTGTCTTCCTGGCCCTGCTCCTGGCTCTAGTCCTTCCTGAAGCTTGTCTTCCTGGCTCTAGTCCTTCCTGAAGTTGTCTTCCTGGCTCTAGTCCTTCCTGAAGCTTGTCTTCCTGGCCCTTCTCCTGGCTCTTGTCCTTCCTGAAGCTTCTCTTCCTGGCCCTGCTCCTGGCTCTAGTCCTTCCTGAAGCTTGTCTTCCTGGCTCTAGTCCTTGCTCTAGTCCTTCCTGAAGCTTGTCTTCCTGGACCTTCTCCTGGCTCTAGTCCTTCCTGAAGTTGTCTTCCTGACCCTGCTCCTGGCTCTAGTCCTTCCTGAAGCTTGTCTTCCTGGCTCTAGTCCTTCCTGAAGTTGTCTTCCTGGCTCTAGTCCTTCCTGAAGCTGTCTTCCTGGCCCTGCTCCTGGCTCTAGTCCTTCCTGAAGTTGTCTTCCTGGACCTGCTCCTGGCTCTAGTCCTTCCTGAAGCTTGTCTTCCTGGCTCTAGTCCTTCCTGAAGCTTGTCTTCCTGGCCCTGCTCCTGGCTCTAGTCCTTCCTGAAGTTGTCTTCCTGGCCCTGCTCCTGGCTCTAGTCCTTCCTGAATCTTGTCTTCCTGACTCTAGTCCTTCCTGAAGTTGTCTTCCTGGCTCTAGTCCTTCCTGTAGCTTGTCTTCCTGGCCCTTCTCCTGGCTCTTGTCCTTCCTGAAGCTTCTCTTCCTGGCCCTGCTCCTGGCTCTAGTCCTTCCTGAAGCTTGTCTTCCTGGCTCTAGTCCTGGCTCTAGTCCTTCCTGAAGCTTGTCTTCCTGGACCTTCTCCTGGCTCTAGTCCTTCCTGAAGTTGTCTTCCTGACCCTGCTCCTGGCTCTAGTCCTTCCTGAAGCTTGTCTTCCTGGCTCTAGTCCTTCCTGAAGTTGTCTTCCTGGCTCTAGTCCTTCCTGAAGTTGTCTTCCTGGCCCTGCTCCTGGCTCTAGTCCTTCCTGAAGTTGTCTTCCTGGCCCTGCTCCTGGCTCTAGTCCTTCCTGAAGCTTCTCCTTCCTGGCCCTGCTCCTGGCTCCTAGTCCTTCCTGAAGCTTGTCTTCCTGGCCCTTCTCCTGCCTCTAGTCCTTCCTGAAGCTTGTCTTCCTGGCCCTGCTCCTGGCTCTAGTCCTTCCTGAAGCTTGTCTTCCTGGCTCTAGTCCTTCCTGAATCTTGTCTTCCTGGCCCTGCTCCTGGCTCTAGCTTGTGTTGCCCATTCCTGGGCCTCCTGTTCCTGATACTATTGATTCTCCCCACCTTGATCCTGTTGCTCTGCCAGGTCCTTTTCCACCTAGCCCTATTTTCCTGGTTCTCCTGGGTCTGACACCCCCAGCCCTCCAGGTTTGGATCGTCCTGGTCCTCCTCACCCTGGACCCTGTCCTCTTGCATGGATGTCAATTCATTAAAATGCCAGGGGTAGTAGAAGATGTAGGAGAGTAGGATCTGCTTCACATGGGTACCCCCACTTTTTGCTGATGCTTCACTGGTTTTCGACATTAGTCTGGCTGGGGCCCTGCTATTCAGAACCCCAGCCTAGCTGTTTCCTCTTTAAAAGGGTCTCCATGTGCCTTAGGCACATCACCGATTGGGATCTGGAGTGCCCTTGTAAGTCCCTAGTATATGGTATACTATGTACCAAGGGCATAGGTACCTCAGAGGCCTGCCAGGGGCTGCAGCATGTATTATGCCACCCCTGGAAGGCCATCCAAACTGACACCACAGGTCTGCTACTGCAGCCTGGGTAAGGTGGTGCATGCACCCCTTGCTGTGGTATAGGTTACCTATATCACTAAATGCATACACACATATAAACCTATAAGTCACTCCTAAGGCAGGCCTTATCAATCCTAAAGGCAGAGTGCATGGTTCCTATGTGAGAGGGTGCCCCTGCATGAGCAGGGCCCCTCTGCAGCGTTCGGAGACCATCTCTGATGCTGTTTGTAGTGCAGCCTGACCATATACTCTTAAACGCATTATATCCTCGCGGTAAAATGCTAACTATGGAATGGCTGCACCTAAACATGTCGTGTTTGGTGTCAAACATCTTGGAATACTACCCCCCGCCAATCCTGGCGGCGGGGGTAGCATTCCACCCTTCTAGAGGGAAAGGCATGTTAACTCTGACGAGTCCGGTAACTTCTTTCCAGAGCCCTGGCATCACAAAATGGATGCTGCTGCCACAGACACGAGTCTGGCCTCCTGCTGCTGGACGAAACTCCGGCAGGGGAGGCCTGGACAATAGGTTTCCTGTCCCAGGGAGGTGTGACCACCTCCCCAGACAGGACAATGTGTATTGGGGCTGGGCGGGAGCACTTTCGGGTGCTTTGAAGTCCTGCACTGGGGGCACATTTGGTGTCCCTGTGCATACCCCAGTTCAAACCGGATCAGGGGCTTGCAGCCCCTGCTTTGGCGCGAACTGGACAAAGGGAAAGGGGTGTAGCCACCCCTCTGCCCTGACCCACCCATAGGTGGGGCCACAGAGTAGTCCATCCCCTATTTTTAGAATAAAGGTAGGAACCCAGTCCTTAGGACTTTAGATTATACCTGGACGAAACTCTGACACTGAATCCTGGACCTTCGACGCTCTACGACAAGATTAGAGGACTGAAGAATCTCCCTTGGGGTCAAGGAGTGACTCCCCTGCTTGGCAGGCACCAAAGAAGCATCTGTCCGGTTCGCATCACTGAAGCTCCCGTCGGACGCCGAAGTCATCGCATCACCAGAGGTGGATTCTCAGACTTCCCCGAGGCTACCCTGAGTCCCCAGCAAAGCTGAGGCCCGTGGCTATCGTGGGTGACTTGAGACCGTGACCCCTGGACACCGAGCACACTTGCAAGTGCACCATCTTCTGGGTCTCCCAAGAAGTTGTGCTTTGGGCTCCGAGTAGCCCTAGCCTCCAGCACCACCTGCACCGAAGATCACTGGCCCCCACTCCACGAGTGTCCTGTAAGCCAGCTCCACGTGCGGCGTCACGAGGCTCCTTTGCGGTCGCTAGCCCGTTGGCTAGTAGCCCTTGACGAAGGCCAATCTTTTCTTTACTTGGCATCCTGGTTGCTCCAGGCCTGCCCTCACTTACCCTCGCTGGGTGAGTTCCCCAGACCTTGCTGGTCTGCATCATCGACGATCTACATCTTACTCGAGACTTGCCGTTGCCAAGGCTTGTTGGGTCCAATCCGGTCGCCGACACCTCAGCACTCGACAGACATCGAGCACCAGCCCGAATCCTGCTCCTGGTCGCCGACAACGCCTCCCGGACCTCGTGGCTGAAGAGTCAAGACGACCGTCACCGCACCTGAAGCACTCGACATCGGTGGGCATCTGTCCATCGCCTTCCTGGTCACTGGCTAGTGACCCAGACTCTGTCCCCTCTGCTTTCAGGTTCTTCAGAACTCCGATCCACTCTTGGATCCACCCGGACACTTTTCTCCTGGTCGCCAGCAGCACTTTGCAGCAGATCGCCATACGAAACGACGACGAAACCCGACCCCGAAAGGCACCTATGCACCCGGCTTCCCTGGGTGAGGTAACACGAGTACTCCGGTGCTCCTGTGGGTAGAGACTCTTCAAAGTCCTAGATCTCAAAGGGTTTTGTCCTAGTCCTATTTTAAGTGTCCCTTTCCTCTATTTTCCCGATCCCGACTTTCTCCATAGAAGTTAACGGCGTATCGCGGTTGTGTATTTACACTGCACGCGTCTCCCGTGGGTCCCCTGTGTCACTACCTTGGGTGGTTCCTTGTGGTCCAAGCACTTCTAGAGGCTCTAGGCCTAGTGTCTAGTTCAGTCGTGGTTCGCATACCACTTTATTGGTATATGGTTTGGTACGCCCCTAGGGCCCAAACGTGTATTTGTGCTATTATTGTGATTTAAGATCTTATAACCTATGTACTTCGAACTCTAGCCTCATAAAGAGACTAGAGGGGTGTGTTTAGTAATAAATACATATATTTTGAATATATACCTGGTGTGGTGCTCTTTCATTTGGTCACTCAAGAGATTATAGACTGGTAAAACAAGCTGCTTTACATTCCTTCAAGACTTAGCCTGAAGGCTGCTCTCCACAGCTACCACTAGGATAGCTTTCAATAAGGTTGTCTTTAACCTACCTACCATAAGAGTCGATTTGGACTGGTGCAAGGTGCCCACTATAATTAGTGGACAGCATATGCCAGGCCAACTTCTCACATTGGTGTGCAGCGTGTGGGATTCCAGCTTGCTATTGTTTTACCAGATAATCTCAATTGAATTGATCAACTGAAAACCACTAAAGGTACCTAAGGTACATATAATTTAAGCTTAGAATAACAGTAAGTTCTACTGAACTTAGAGTTGTGTGTTAAGGGATAGCACAACCCTTTCTACAACTCAAGAGAGTTTAGTAGGCCACACTAGAGTAGGTAGTGCATACACCACACCACACTAGTAATGTCTTTAAAAGCAGGATCCAAAGATGCCCTGCAGGAAGCCATTGAGCTTCCCCCTCCAAGTATGACACACTCCCATTCTTGGAACTGAGAGCTTTGTGTAACGTGAGGAAATTAAGGACAGGCCAAAGTCCCACCACCCAACACCTCCAGGAGTTGTTGGTGGCTTATGATCTTAGTAAGTCTTCAGAGACTGAAGGGGTAGGAGCAGAGGGTGGGCCAGCAGATGAGGAAGGGGCCAGGGGTACCACTACCCCCAGCCCCCCTCTGAAACTGACCAGGAGGGTGACAATGACCCTGACCTGGAAAACCCAATCCCTTCTGGGGAAGATGAAGATGAGGATCTAGAGAACCACACCTTTGTCCCCCCAGGAAGGATTATGAGTGTGCTCAGAAAGTCTAGGTCTCCTTCTCAGGAGTCTAACCACTCTGGCACCTCCATAGGGAGCTCTGTTTCTTCTCACAGGAGGGAATCCTCTCATGAGAGAAGAAAGAGACTGGTCCAGTATGAGGAAACTCAACTGGAGATCAGGAAGAAGCAATTGGCTTTAGATAGAGAATCCCTAGATCTCCTTAGAGAGAGAAGAAAGTTGGGACTAGAGTCCCATGGTGGCAGCCATGTCCCTAGAGATAGGGAAAGGTCCTATGACCATAGGAACCTGAGCAAGATTGTCCCTCCCTACCAGAGTGGGGATGATATCCACAAATGGATAACTGCTTTAGAGAGGGCCTGTAAAGTACAGAAGGTCCCTCAGGAGCAGTGGGCAGCAATCTTGTGGCTCTCCTTTGCTGACAAAGGTAGAGACAAGCTCCTCACTGTTAGAGAGGAGGATGCTGACAATTACAAGGTCTTGAAGAGTGCTCTTATTGATGGGTTTGGCCTAACCACTGAACAGTACAGGTTGAAGTTCAGAGACACCCAAAAAGCACAGACTCAAGACTGGGTAGACTATGTGGATTGTTCTGCCAAGGCTCTGGAAGGCTGGTTGATGGGCAGTAAGGTGTGTGACTTCTCAGGATTGTATAATCTGATAATGAGGGAGCAGATTCTTAATAACTGTCAAAATCAGCTGTTGCATCAGTACCTGGTTGACTCTGATCTGACCTCTCCCCAAGAATTGGGAAAGAAGGCAGACAAATGGGTCAGAACCAGGGTGAAGCAGAAGGTACAGAACCAAGGTGGGGAAACCAAGAAGCAAGATGCTAAGAACTCTGACAAGGGTGGGGAGAAGGGTAAAGATCAAAAGTCTTCATCAGGCCCCCAAAAATCTTCTTCTGGTGGGGATTCCCAGTCTACCAAGGGTAAAGGCCAAAGAAAACCATGGTGCAAGGTCTGTAAGCAAAAGACCCACTGGACCAGTGATTGCACCAAGTCCAAAGACTCCAGTCCAGCACCCACCAATGCCCCTAAGGCACCTGTTCCCCCTAGTACAGTTGGTGGAAGTGCTCCAGCAAAGGGTTTAGTAGGGTTCACCCTGGGAACTGAGTTGGGCTCTGACCTAGTTAGAGAACTGACTCAGGCTGTGTTAGTCTGTGATGGAGGCATGGATGTGCCCTCCTCTATGAGTCCCAGTAATCTGGGCAAGTACAGACAACAGCCTTTAATCAATGGACGAGAGGCTTTGGCATTTAGGGACACAGGGGCAAGTGTCACAATGGTGACACAAGACCTTGTGCTACCTGGGCAAGTTATGCTTGGTGAAATGTACCAAGTGACCAATGCTAGCAATGTCAGAACAGACCATACTCTGGCAGTTGTTAACTTCTCCTGGGGAGGGGTAACTGGCCTTAAGAAGGTTGTGGTAAGTGCAAACCTACCAGTCGAATGCTTGCTTGGCAATGACTTAGAGACTTCTGCTTGGGCAGAAGTGGAGCTCAGGACCCATGCAGAAATGCTGGGGATCCCTGCAGATGTGTTTGCTGTGACCAGGTCACAAGCCAAAATGTCTAGCACTGAACAGGCCTTGGATTCTGGAAGAATGGACCAAGTGCCTTCCAAGAGGAGGAGTAGTAGGGTTAAGGCAGTGCCTTCCCCTTGGCTCAGGAGGAAGATCAGTCCCTTGAGGGGGATGATCTCAGCCCTGAAGAAGGAACTGTCCCAGAGGAACTTGAACCTGACCAGGTTGAGTTCTTGGGGACAGGGGGACCTTCTAGGGCAGATCTGAGCCAGGAGCAGCAGAGCTGCCCCTCCCTTGAACCCCTCAGACAGCAAGCTGCTGCTGAGGCTGCTGGGAAAGCTAGTGGTCCCCATACAGTGTATTGGGATGATGGACTCCTGTACTCAGAGAGTAGAGACCCCAAGCCTGGTGCTACCAGGAGGTTGGTAATACCTTTGAAGTTCAGGGGCTTCCTATTGACCCTAGCCCATGATATTCCCTTAGCAGGACACCTGGGCCAGAACAAGACTTGGGACAGAATTGTCCCTCACTTTCACTGGCCCCACATGTCTGAAGACAGTAAGGAGTTTTGTCGCTCCTGTGTAACCTGCCAAGCCAGTGGCAAAGCAGGTGGCACTACAAAGGCCCCCTGATACCACTACCTGTGGTGGGGGTGCCCTTTGAGAGGGTAGGGATTGACATTGTTGGTCCCATGGATCCCCAAACAGCCTCTGGGCACAGGTTTATCCTGGTGGTAGTGGATCATGCCACCAGGTACCCAGAAGCTATTCCCCTCAGGACCACTACAGCACCTGTGGTGGCAAGGGCCCTCCTGGGAATCTTCTCAAGAGTGGGCTTTCCTAAGGAGGTAGTATCCGACAGGGGTGCAAACTTCATGTCTGGGTACTTAAAAGCAATGTGGAAGGAGTGTGGAGTTACTTATAAGTTCACCACACCCTATCACCCACAATGCAATGGTTTAGTTGAGAGATTCAACAAAACCTTGAAGGGCATGATTAAAGGGCTCCCAGAAAAGCTTAGGCGTAGATGGGACATACTCTTGCCCTGCCTTTTATTCGCATATAGGGAGGTGCCTCAGAAGGGGGTTGGTTACAGCCCTTTTGAACTTCTGTTTGGCCACCCTGTGAGGGGTCCACTGTGCTTGGTGAAGGAAGGATGGGAGTTACCTCTCAAGCCCCCAAAGCAAGATATAGTGGACTATGTACTTGGTCTCCGCTCCAGGATGGCTGAGTACATGAAAAAGGCAACCAAAAACCTTGAGGCTAGCCAGGAACTTCAGAAGGCCTGGCATGACCAAAAGGCTGTTCTGACTGTTTACCAGCCAGGACAGAAGGTGTGGGTGTTGGAGCCAGTGGCCCCAGCAGCTCTCCAAGACAAATGGAGTGGACCCCACACTATTGTTGAGCAGAAGGGTGAGGTCACTTACTTAGTGGACCTGGGAACACCCAGGAGTCCCCAAAGGGTTCTCCATGTCAACAGACTTAAGCCATATGTGGACAGGGCAGACATGGGCTTGCTCATGGCTACTGATGAAGGGCAGGAGGAAGAGAGTGACCCACTCCCTGACCTGCTCTCACAGAACCCTGACGATGGGTCAGTTGATGGTGTAGCCTTGGCAGGCAGCCTCACTACCCAGCAACAAACTGATTGCAGGCAAGTCCTCAATCAGTTTAGGCATATGTTTTCACTGACACCCAGTCAGACCACCTGGTGCACTCATGAAGTGGACACTGGGGACAGTCTGCCTATTAAAAACAAGATTTATAGGCAACCTGACCATGTCAGGGACTGTATCAGGACTGAAGTCCAGAAAATGTTGGAATTGGGAGTGATTGAGCCCTCAGATAGCCCTTGGGCTAGTCCAGTAGTCCTAGTACCTAAACCTCACACCAGTGGTGGGAAAAGAGAGATGAGGTTTTGTGTAGACTACAGGGGTCTCAATGCAGTCACTAGGACTGATGCCCATCCAATACCCAGGGCAGATGAGCTCATAGATACTTTGGCCTCTGCCAAATATCTCAGCACATTTGACCTAACAGCTGGCTACTGGCAGATCAGACTAGCTGATACTGCAAAGCCCAAAACAGCATTTTCAACCCCTAGTGGGCATTATCAATTTGTGGTAATGCCCTTTGGTCTGAAAAATGCACCTGCCACTTTCCAGAGGTTGGTGAACACAGTTCTCACAGGACTGGAAGCCTATAGTGCAGCTTATCTAGATGATATTGCTGTCTTTAGCTCCACCTGGGAGGATCACCTGGTCCACCTCAGGAATGTTTTACAGGCCCTGCAAAAGGCAGGCCTGACTATCAAGGCCACTAAGTGCCAGATAGGGCAGAGTCAGGTTGTGTACCTGGGCCACCTTGTGGGTGGAGGCCAGGTTCAACCTTTGCAGAGCAAGATCCAGACCATCATGGACTGGACTGCTCCCACTACCCAGACTCAGGTGAGAGCCTTCTTAGGCCTGACTGGGTACTATAGGAGATTTGTCAAGGGGTATGGATCAATAGTGACACCCTTGAATGACTTAACTTCTAAGAAAATGCCCAAAAAGGTTCAGTGGACAGCTAGCTGTCAAAAGGCATTTGATGACCTCAAGCAGGCCATGTGCACTGCTCCAATTCTGCAGAGTCCTGATTACTCCAAGAAGTTCATTGTTCAAACAGATGCATCTGAATTGGGGGTAGGGGCTGTACTGTCACAATTGAATGAAGAAGGTCAGGATCAGCCAGTAGCTTTTATTAGCAGAAGGCTGACCCCTAGAGAGAAACGTTGGTCAGCCATAGAGAGGGAGGCCTTTGCTGTGGTCTGGGCTCTGAAGAAGTTGAGGCCATACTTGTTTGGTACACACTTCCTGGTTCAGACAGACCATAAGCCCCTCTTATGGCTAAAACAAATGAAGGGTGAAAACCCCAAACTGCTTAGGTGGTCCATTTCCCTACAGGGGATGGACTTTACAGTGGAACATAGGCCTGGGAGTAACCATGCGAATGCAGATGGACTCTCTAGGTATTTCCACTTAGAACATGAAGACTTAACTGGGCAAGGTTAGTTTAATGTCCCTACGTTTGGGGGGGTTGTGTAGGAGAGTAGGATCTGCTTCACATGGGTACCCCCACTTTTTGCTGATGCTTCACTGGTTTTCGACATTAGTCTGGCTGGGGCCCTGCTATTCAGAACCCCAGCCTAGCTGTTTCCTCTTTAAAAGGGTCTCCATGTGCCTTAGGCACATCACTGATTGGGATCTGGAGTGCCCTTGTAAGTCCCTAGTATATGGTATACTATGTACCAAGGGCATAGGTACCTCAGAGGCCTGCCAGGGGCTGCAGCATGTATTATGCCACCCCTGGAAGGCCATCCAAACTGACACCACAGGTCTGCTACTGCAGCCTGGGTAAGGTGGTGCATGCACCCCTTGCTGTGGTATAGGTTACCTATATCACTAAATGCATACACACATATAAACCTATAAGTCACTCCTAAGGCAGGCCTTATCAATCCTAAAGGCAGAGTGCATGGTTCCTATGTGAGAGGGTGCCCCTGCATGAGCAGGGCCCCTCTGCAGCGTTCGGAGACCATCTCTGATGCTGTTTGTAGTGCAGCCTGACCATATACTCTTAAACGCATTATATCCTCGCGGTAAAATGCTAACTATGGAATGGCTGCACCTAAACATGTCGTGTTTGGTGTCAAACATCTTGGAATACTACCCCCCGCCAATCCTGGCGGCGGGGGTAGCATTCCACCCTTCTAGAGGGAAAGGCATGTTAACTCTGACGAGTCCGGTAACTTCTTTCCAGAGCCCTGGCATCACAAAATGGATGCTGCTGCCACAGACACGAGTCTGGCCTCCTGCTGCTGGACGAAACTCCGGCAGGGGAGGCCTGGACAATAGGTTTCCTGTCCCAGGGAGGTGTGACCACCTCCCCAGACAGGACAATGTGTATTGGGGCTGGGCGGGAGCACTTTCGGGTGCTTTGAAGTCCTGCACTGGGGGCACATTTGGTGTCCCTGTGCATACCCCAGTTCAAACCGGATCAGGGGCTTGCAGCCCCTGCTTTGGCGCGAACTGGACAAAGGGAAAGGGGTGTAGCCACCCCTCTGCCCTGACCCACCCATAGGTGGGGCCACAGAGTAGTCCATCCCCTATTTTTAGAATAAAGGTAGGAACCCAGTCCTTAGGACTTTAGATTATACCTGGACGAAACTCTGACACTGAATCCTGGACCTTCGACGCTCTACGACAAGATTAGAGGACTGAAGAATCTCCCTTGGGGTCAAGGAGTGACTCCCCTGCTTGGCAGGCACCAAAGAAGCATCTGTCCGGTTCGCATCACTGAAGCTCCCGTCGGACGCCGAAGTCATCGCATCACCAGAGGTGGATTCTCAGACTTCCCCGAGGCTACCCTGAGTCCCCAGCAAAGCTGAGGCCCGTGGCTATCGTGGGTGACTTGAGACCGTGACCCCTGGACACCGAGCACACTTGCAAGTGCACCATCTTCTGGGTCTCCCAAGAAGTCGTGCTTTGGGCTCCGAGTAGCCCTAGCCTCCAGCACCACCTGCACCGAAGATCACTGGCCCCCACTCCACGAGTGTCCTGTAAGCCAGCTCCACGTGCGGCGTCACGAGGCTCCTTCGCGGTCGCTAGCCCGTTGGCTAGTAGCCCTTGACGAAGGCCAATCTTTTCTTTACTTGGCATCCTGGTTGCTCCAGGCCTGCCCTCACTTACCCTCGCTGGGTGAGTTCCCCAGACCTTGCTGGTCTGCATCATCGACGATCTACATCTTACTCGAGACTTGCCGTTGCCAAGGCTTGTTGGGTCCAATCCGGTCGCCGACACCTCAGCACTCGACAGACATCGAGCACCAGCCCGAATCCTGCTCCTGGTCGCCGACAACGCCTCCCGGACCTCGTGGCTGAAGAGTCAAGACGACCGTCACCGCACCTGAAGCACTCGACATCGGTGGGCATCTGTCCATCGCCTTCCTGGTCACTGGCTAGTGACCCAGACTCTGTCCCCTCTGCTTTCAGGTTCTTCAGAACTCCGATCCACTCTTGGATCCACCCGGACACTTTTCTCCTGGTCGCCAGCAGCACTTTGCAGCAGATCGCCATACGAAACGACGACGAAACCCGACCCCGAAAGGCACCTATGCACCCGGCTTCCCTGGGTGAGGTAACACGAGTACTCCGGTGCTCCTGTGGGTAGAGACTCTTCAAAGTCCTAGATCTCAAAGGGTTTTGTCCTAGTCCTCTTTTAAGTGTCCCTTTCCTCTATTTTCCCGATCCCGACTTTCTCCATAGAAGTTAACGGCGTATCGCGGTTGTGTATTTACACTGCACGCGTCTCCCGTGGGTCCCCTGTGTCACTACCTTGGGTGGTTCCTTGTGGTCCAAGCACTTCTAGAGGCTCTAGGCCTAGTGTCTAGTTCAGTCGTGGTTCGCATACCACTTTATTGGTATATGGTTTGGTACGCCCCTAGGGCCCAAACGTGTATTTGTGCTATTATTGTGATTTAAGATCTTATAACCTATGTACTTCGAACTCTAGCCTCATAAAGAGACTAGAGGGGTGTGTTTAGTAATAAATACATATATTTTGAATATATACCTGGTGTGGTGCTCTTTCATTTGGTCACTCAAGAGATTATAGACTGGTAAAACAAGCTGCTTTACATTCCTTCAAGACTTAGCCTGAAGGCTGCTCTCCACAGCTACCACTAGGATAGCTTTCAATAAGGTTGTCTTTAACCTACCTACCATAAGAGTCGATTTGGACTGGTGCAAGGTGCCCACTATAATTAGTGGACAGCATATGCCAGGCCAACTTCTCACATTGGTGTGCAGCGTGTGGGATTCCAGCTTGCTATTGTTTTACCAGATAATCTCAATTGAATTGATCAACTGAAAACCACTAAAGGTACCTAAGGTACATATAATTTAAGCTTAGAATAACAGTAAGTTCTACTGAACTTAGAGTTGTGTGTTAAGGGATAGCACAACCCTTTCTACAACTCAAGAGAGTTTAGTAGGCCACACTAGAGTAGGTAGTGCATACACCACACCACACTAGTAATGTCTTTAAAAGCAGGATCCAAAGATGCCCTGCAGGAAGCCATTGAGCTTCCCCCTCCAAGTATGACACACTCCCATTCTTGGAACTGAGAGCTTTGTGTAACGTGAGGAAATTAAGGACAGGCCAAAGTCCCACCACCCAACACCTCCAGGAGTTGTTGGTGGCTTATGATCTTAGTAAGTCTTCAGAGACTGAAGGGGTAGGAGCAGAGGGTGGGCCAGCAGATGAGGAAGGGGCCAGGGGTACCACTACCCCCAGCCCCCTCTGAAACTGACCAGGAGGGTGACAATGACCCTGACCTGGAGAACCCAATCCCTTCTGGGGAAGATGAAGATGAGGATCTAGAGAACCACACCTTTGTCCCCCCAGGAAGGATTATGAGTGTGCTCAGAAAGTCTAGGTCTCCTTCTCAGGAGTCTAACCACTCTGGCACCTCCATAGGGAGCTCTGTTTCTTCTCACAGGAGGGAATCCTCTCATGAGAGAAGAAAGAGACTGGTCCAGTATGAGGAAACTCAACTAGAGATCAGGAAGAAGCAATTGGCTTTAGATAGAGAATCCCTAGATCTCCTTAGAGAGAGAAGAAAGTTGGGACTAGAGTCCCATGGTGGCAGCCATGTCCCTAGAGACAGGGAAAGGTCCTATGACCATAGGAACCTGAGCAAGATTGTCCCTCCCTACCAGAGTGGGGATGATATCCACAAATGGATAACTGCTTTAGAGAGGGCCTGTAAAGTACAGAAGGTCCCTCAGGAGCAGTGGGCAGCAATCTTGTGGCTCTCCTTTGCTGACAAAGGTAGAGACAAGCTCCTCACTGTTAGAGAGGAGGATGCTGACAATTACAAGGTCTTGAAGAGTGCTCTTATTGATGGGTTTGGCCTAACCACTGAACAGTACAGGTTGAAGTTCAGAGACACCCAAAAAGCACAGACTCAAGACTGGGTAGACTATGTGGATTGTTCTGCCAAGGCTCTGGAAGGCTGGTTGATGGGCAGTAAGGTGTGTGACTTCTCAGGATTGTATAATCTGATAATGAGGGAGCAGATTCTTAATAACTGTCAAAATCAGCTGTTGCATCAGTACCTGGTTGACTCTGATCTGACCTCTCCCCAAGAATTGGGAAAGAAGGCAGACAAATGGGTCAGAACCAGGGTGAAGCAGAAGGTACAGAACCAAGGTGGGGAAACCAAGAAGCAAGATGCTAAGAACTCTGACAAGGGTGGGGAGAAGGGTAAAGATCAAAAGTCTTCATCAGGCCCCCAAAAATCTTCTTCTGGTGGGGATTCCCAGTCTACCAAGGGTAAAGGCCAAAGAAAACCATGGTGCAAGGTCTGTAAGCAAAAGACCCACTGGACCAGTGATTGCACCAAGTCCAAAGACTCCAGTCCAGCACCCACCAATGCCCCTAAGGCACCTGTTCCCCCTAGTACAGTTGGTGGAAGTGCTCCAGCAAAGGGTTTAGTAGGGTTCACCCTGGGAACTGAGTTGGGCTCTGACCTAGTTAGAGAACTGACTCAGGCTGTGTTAGTCTGTGATGGAGGCATGGATGTGCCCTCCTCTATGAGTCCCAGTAATCTGGGCAAGTACAGACAACAGCCTTTAATCAATGGACGAGAGGCTTTGGCATTTAGGGACACAGGGGCAAGTGTCACAATGGTGACACAAGACCTTGTGCTACCTGGGCAAGTTATGCTTGGTGAAATGTACCAAGTGACCAATGCTAGCAATGTCAGAACAGACCATACTCTGGCAGTTGTTAACTTCTCCTGGGGAGGGGTAACTGGCCTTAAGAAGGTTGTGGTAAGTGCAAACCTACCAGTCGAATGCTTGCTTGGCAATGACTTAGAGACTTCTGCTTGGGCAGAAGTGGAGCTCAGGACCCATGCAGAAATGCTGGGGATCCCTGCAGATGTGTTTGCTGTGACCAGGTCACAAGCCAAAATGTCTAGCACTGAACAGGCCTTGGATTCTGGAAGAATGGACCAAGTGCCTTCCAAGAGGAGGAGTAGTAGGGTTAAGGCAGTGCCTTCCCCCTTGGCTCAGGAGGAAGATCAGTCCCTTGAGGGGGATGATCTCAGCCCTGAAGAAGGAACTGTCCCAGAGGAACTTGAACCTGACCAGGTTGAGTTCTTGGGGACAGGGGGACCTTCTAGGGCAGATCTGAGCCAGGAGCAGCAGAGCTGCCCCTCCCTTGAACCCCTCAGACAGCAAGCTGCTGCTGAGGCTGCTGGGAAAGCTAGTGGTCCCCATACAGTGTATTGGGATGATGGACTCCTGTACTCAGAGAGTAGAGACCCCAAGCCTGGTGCTACCAGGAGGTTGGTAATACCTTTGAAGTTCAGGGGCTTCCTATTGACCCTAGCCCATGATATTCCCTTAGCAGGACACCTGGGCCAGAACAAGACTTGGGACAGAATTGTCCCTCACTTTCACTGGCCCCACATGTCTGAAGACAGTAAGGAGTTTTGTCGCTCCTGTGTAACCTGCCAAGCCAGTGGCAAAGCAGGTGGCACTACAAAGGCCCCCTGATACCACTACCTGTGGTGGGGGTGCCCTTTGAGAGGGTAGGGATTGACATTGTTGGTCCCATGGATCCCCAAACAGCCTCTGGGCACAGGTTTATCCTGGTGGTAGTGGATCATGCCACCAGGTACCCAGAAGCTATTCCCCTCAGGACCACTACAGCACCTGTGGTGGCAAGGGCCCTCCTGGGAATCTTCTCAAGAGTGGGCTTTCCTAAGGAGGTAGTATCCGACAGGGGTGCAAACTTCATGTCTGGGTACTTAAAAGCAATGTGGAAGGAGTGTGGAGTTACTTATAAGTTCACCACACCCTATCACCCACAATGCAATGGTTTAGTTGAGAGATTCAACAAAACCTTGAAGGGCATGATTAAAGGGCTCCCAGAAAAGCTTAGGCGTAGATGGGACATACTCTTGCCCTGCCTTTTATTCGCATATAGGGAGGTGCCTCAGAAGGGGGTTGGTTACAGCCCTTTTGAACTTCTGTTTGGCCACCCTGTGAGGGGTCCACTGTGCTTGGTGAAGGAAGGATGGGAGTTACCTCTCAAGCCCCCAAAGCAAGATATAGTGGACTATGTACTTGGTCTCCGCTCCAGGATGGCTGAGTACATGAAAAAGGCAACCAAAAACCTTGAGGCTAGCCAGGAACTTCAGAAGGCCTGGCATGACCAAAAGGCTGTTCTGACTGTTTACCAGCCAGGACAGAAGGTGTGGGTGTTGGAGCCAGTGGCCCCAGCAGCTCTCCAAGACAAATGGAGTGGACCCCACACTATTGTTGAGCAGAAGGGTGAGGTCACTTACTTAGTGGACCTGGGAACACCCAGGAGTCCCCAAAGGGTTCTCCATGTCAACAGACTAAAGCCATATGTGGACAGGGCAGACATGGGCTTGCTCATGGCTACTGATGAAGGGCAGGAGGAAGAGAGTGACCCACTCCCTGACCTGCTCTCACAGAACCCTGACGATGGGTCAGTTGATGGTGTAGCCTTGGCAGGCAGCCTCACTACCCAGCAACAAACTGATTGCAGGCAAGTCCTCAATCAGTTTAGGCATATGTTTTCACTGACACCCAGTCAGACCACCTGGTGCACTCATGAAGTGGACACTGGGGACAGTCTGCCTATTAAAAACAAGATTTATAGGCAACCTGACCATGTCAGGGACTGTATCAGGACTGAAGTCCAGAAAATGTTGGAATTGGGAGTGATTGAGCCCTCAGATAGCCCTTGGGCTAGTCCAGTAGTCCTAGTACCTAAACCTCAC